>CAUYQV010105857.1:0-25942 GCA_963574575.1 Galagoides demidoff | reverse complement strand
CAAAAAAAAAAAAAAAATGGCTGGGCGTTGTGGCGGGTGCCTGTGGTTCCAGCTACTTGGGAGGCAGAGGCAGGAGACTCGCTTGAGCCCAGGAGTTGGAGGTTGCTATGAGCTGTGATGCCATGGCACTCTACCCAGGGGTATAGCTTGAGGCTCTGTCAAAAAAAAAAAAAAAAAAAAGATCCATGCAACTGTGGGGTCCTGCCCTGCCCCACCTGCAGGTATACCTGCCCCCCCACCCCCAGAGCTACTGGAGACAGTGCATTGTTCTTTCTTCACAATGAAGGGGCTGGCACAGGGAGTGCCCCTGCCACCACCCAGGTTAGCGCAGGGTTTCTTTGCCCCTGCACCACTGTCATTTGGGTCTGGAGAATTCTTTGCTGTGGGGGATGGTCCTGGGCGCTGTAGATTATGGGGCAACACCCCTGGCTCCTACCAACTCGGTGCTACCAGTAACTATTCCTGGATTCATGATGACCAAAAATGTCTCTGGATCAGTGTTTTTCAAGTGTATCTCATGGCACAGTTGAACTTCCATGGCACACTTAAGTGATGTTAATCAAAAATAAAAGAGTGAAAAAGAGGATATATTTGCTGTGCTTGAAATTCTTTTGAAATTAATCAATGATCTTAAAGAAGGGAATTCATGGCACACCAATGTGTTGTGGCACACGGGTTGAAGAATCACTTCTTTAGACATTGCCACATGTCCCCTGGGGAGCAAGATTGTTCCCAGCTGAGAATCACTGAAATAGGAATGTGATTACTTATTACACTAACTATACTGGAAATGTGTGGATTCAGGTTTTTTGTTTGTTTGTTTGTTTTGAGACAAAATTTCACTCTGTTGCCCTTGGTAGAGTGCTGTGGCATCATACCTCCTAGCAACCTCAAAATCTTAGGCTGAATGCAGGCTGAGCCAACTCCAGGGCACCCTAGGATGCTGGTGAGGGAGGGGGACCACTGAGAGAAAGGAACAGAGGGGCACCTGCCACAGTAATCTCTCTCGTTTCCTGGGAGTCCCCTGTCCCTGACCCCAGAACCGAATCCACATATGGGAGAGGCATCAGCTTTCTAGGTTGCCTCACAATATGGTTAATTTTTTTACGTAGACAAAGGCCAGGTACTCATTTAATGAAAGCCTGTCTATGCAGATACTGCTCCTGTCCACCTCTGTTCTCACTGACACATCTCCTGTGTCTCAAGGTCAAAGACATCCTGACTCCATAATAGGTTTCGTGGTTGGGTGAATGCTCCACGATTAAACTTTAAAAGAGTTGGTCAATCTTTTTTTTCTTATTTTTCTTTCTAGCCGGAAAATCTATTGTACTACAGTCAAGACGAGGAGTCCAAAATAATGATCAGTGACTTTGGATTGTCAAAAATGGAGGGCAAAGGAGATGTGATGTCCACAGCCTGTGGAACCCCCGGCTATGTCGGTAAGGAGTGTAGAGTGTGTGTGTCCCCGTGTGTCCATTTCATCAGTCCTCTTAAGCGGTGGAGCCTGGTATATGATCATCGCTGCCTTCATGTCCCTTGTGGAAAGAATAAAAAGATTGAGAGATGCAGAAATTAGTCATCAGGGAAGTGATTTCCCCTGAAAACTTTTGAACGGTTGGGTAGATATCCCAGTTGATTTGGTTGTGGGCCTGATGAGAGGCTAGGAGTTAATTTAGATGAATCCCCAGATTGCAATACCAGAAATACTGCATAGCTCTGTTTTCAGATGATGGACAGTGAGATACTGAGATTATAATAAGGCACAGACACAATAAAACATTGAAAATATTGACATAGAAGCAGCCAGGAAGAAAATATTGATAGGAGGAACTTGGGCTAAACCTTGACGAAGTTGCTCTCATGAATCGGTCAACCCTGGTCTGTATTGGTGACACTAAGGATTAAAATTTTTCCTAAAGTCATAACCCAGATTCTTTGTACTAAACATACAGAATGCAGAGCAGTCTACGATGGATGCGAACATGTGGGTACTGAGTCTGAGCGTCTCTTCTGGGGACCTGGAGCGAGGCCCTTGATACTGCTGGGACTCTTTGGACATCTTCATTTTTGACAGTGTGTCATTCACTCAGCAAACCCACTTGCAGCTGCTGCTGCTCCAGTAGTGAGGGAGACGGACACGGTGCTGCCCTCACAGAGTTGAGGTTTTAGCTCAAGTGACAGGCAGCAAAGAGAAACGAACAGGGTCGTTTCAGATCTGAGAGCCGCGAGGAAGATAAAACTTGAGGGCATGATGTTGAATAAGGAAGGCAAGGAGGGAGGAGACTGGGCACTCGCCTCAGTGACAAGAAGCCAGACCTGTGGGGGTTGGAGGACAGACAGCCCTCCAGGCAGAGGAGGAGTCAGCTTGTGCAAAAGCCCAAAGGCAGGGGGAGGGTGCGAGCTGGGCGTATGGAGAGCAAGAAGAGAGACGAGGTTGGAAGAGAGATTCGGAAAATGGAGACCATGAATTCTTGTCTCGCAGATTGTGATATCCTTTTGTCATAAGCACAATAAATGAGCCACTTTGAAAGAAAGGAGGTCGTGTTTGTGACAGCACCATTCCTGTGTGTCTTCAGAGCAACCACAGAACCTTCCCTGGCAGGCTGAGGAGAGCAGCCTCCAGCTGACAGGGTGGGGAGTGGGAACCGAGCATTGCAGGAAAGTCTGGATGACCTAGGGAGCACTTCACAGCCCTTCCGGTCCTTGGGTGTAATGATGCCATCCTGTCAAACTCTGTGTCACAACTGTTTGTTTTCAAGGGACACAGAACAGGCTGAGGAGGATAGAGGGAAAAATGAGGGGGGGGATCTGGAAGGAGGAGAGGTGGGGGTGGGCCTTGCTGTGGGTGGGGCTGGTGGCCCTGGGGTTTGTGTGCAGCAGGCAGAGAGAGAGAGGTCAGTGCAGGCCCAGACATGGATGAATAGCATGGCCAGTGTCTAGGAAAGTAAATGGTGGTTGCAGGGGTAGCGTGGGGCAGGGTGTGGCGTGTGTAAGATTTCTACAGTCCAGTCCCTGCCATCAGGCAGTCAGCAAATCAAAAAATAAGGCAGTTTCTGGGCGGTGCCTCTGGCTCAAAGGAGTAGGGTGCCGGCCCCATATGCTGGAGATGGCGGGTTTAATCCCAGCCCCAGCCAAAAACTGCAAAAAAAATAAAAATAAAAAAATAAGGCAGTTTCTTTTCAGGCCTCTTTAAAACCTGGCAGGGGTGAGTGGAGCCTGATACAGTCACTGTGAATCACAGACATTAGAAAATGAAAAAGTCCATTGTCACCCTGCCCCAGCTCCTCATTCCTATGGATTTGCTCTCTTCAGCAAAGTCTCCAGGCTGAGACGGTGCCCATGCTGCAGCCTGCCTGGCTCTGTCCTTAGAGGGCAGCTGTCAGACTGCCTTGAGTGCCCTGCCAAAGACTGTCCATGTTTCCATATCCATCACACTCTTGTCACATGTGGCTCTGATGTCAGAAAGCACCAGCACTTTCTAAACTAAGTCCTGCTCCTCTGCATTCTGGGCACAGAAGGGCAGTTCCTCGGGGGGCTAAGAGGCTGCCATGGGCTCCCTCTGCTTCTGTTAATTGCTGTGTCCATCACTGCTGAGCCTAGGACGGTGACCCTTGCTAAGTGGCAGCTAATGGTGCCATTGGGCAATTCTCTTGTCAGATACCCAGTTTTCTTTGAGGAGGTTAGGGAAGAGGAGGACTCTAGGGATAGAGCTATTCTGTTGTAAACCAGAACTGTTTTCTGAGTGCTGGGACTCCTCCCAGAGTCTGAACCTGGAGTAAGCTGTGGAGGGCAACTCAGCTCTACCTTGAATCACTCATGTCTACTCCATGAGGACATCTCTTGGGCAGTCTCCAGCTGAGCTTGGACTGTTTCTCCCTCACAATCTGTGTCAGACTTCTATTCAGCCATCCAGAGCCCAGCTTAAATGTTCCCTTTGGATTGCTTTGCCAATACTCCATCCTCTTTCATGGCCCTGGTTCTGATCACATTGCGTTAGGGTTCCTGTTTACTGGTGTTTCTCCCCTGCTGCCTTTGGGTTTTTCTCAGGTGGGGACTATGTCTTATTCATCCTTGTGCAGACATTTGTTGAATAGAAACACAAGTATTGAATTCCCGTGGTGTGCTATGTATGGTTGTTGCTTGGGATCTGTGGGGGGTTGGTTCCAGGACACCCCCACCCCTAAAGATACCAAAATCTGCGGGTGCCCAAGTCCCCGATACAAAATGGTATAGTAGTTGCATATTACCTAGGCACATCATCCCATATACTTTAAATCATCTCTAGATAACTTACAATGCTTAATGCAGTATAAAGGATCTGTAAATAGTTGTACTGGATTGTTTTTACGACCTCAGAATGTTCCACAGTATTTATTTAGTGCTGCCTTCTGTTCTAGGCACTGAGGGTAGGTACATCAGAAGAAAGAAAAAACACGGATAAAAATCCCACCCTCGGGGCTCTTCCGTTTGAGTGGAAAGGAGACAGCTTGTAAGCAAATAGTTGAGTAAATTTGTGTGTGTGTTACATGGCCAGAGCATGAGGGAGAAAAGTGAAGCAGGAAAGAGACATTGTGTGTGGGGTTGGGGCGGCTGCATCAGCACCCACAGAGGGCAGGGACAACCAGCTGCCCTCACCAAGGGAGGAAGGCACAGCCTCGTCAGACACATCACAGCCTCCTTGCTCTTGGGAACTCTAGACAGAACTTCAGTGCAATGCTTAGGGCCATTTTAAATAGCGAAATGCCCCCCACTAAAAGTGACAAAATGTGAAAAACATGGCACCAAAAGAGGACATTTTAATACAAGCAGAAATGAGAAGGCAGGAACTTCAGTTCCTACCAGCCTAAAATGTGTGCATCGGGCAACTCAAATTCTGTCCACGCTGCACGTGTCCACAGATGGCCACAGAAGCATACGCGTGTTGACTTGGGGCTTACAAATAAATTTAAGGCTGCAGGCAAATACAGAATCCTTTAATAATGAGGATCAACTCTGTCAGATACTAACCTACGGATGTGTTTTAAAGCCATGAATCTGGGTGAGATTGCCAGGATGGGGCAAGGAAGGGTCCAAGGCCAAGTCCTGGGACCGTGGAGGGGACCAGCAGAGAAGAAGGGGGAAGAGAGCCAGGGGAGTGCAGTGTGCTAGTCTCCGAGGGGAGAAAGTGCTTCAAGGAAAAGCTACCAAGCACCGGTTGTCAAGGAAGGTGAGGATCCAGCATTGAGCAGTGGTTTTCAGGGCCTCAAAGCATGAATTCGTGGAACTATTAATGAAGTCTGTAGGAGCCCTGCAGTCAGGGCAAGGCTGGGGAGAAGGCAAGACAGGTCTTGGCAAGAGAACACCAGCGTGATGTCAGCCCTGTGGCTGGACACAGGTGCCCCCCCTCCCCCTTCCATGGTGGCTTCTCTCTGCAACACTCATGGGACACTGTTTTAACTCCTGGGCAAAGAAGCTGCAGCCTCATTCCTGTCTGGAGCCAGAAGGGGGAGAGTGCTGTCCTCCCGCTCCCAAATCTGGGGGCCTCACTGTCCCCTACACCTGAGCCAGGAGCAGAGAGTCACTGTCTGTTCCACTGCCTCTGGATTTCGAGAGAAATGTGTTCGTGTGGAATAAGGAAAAGTTTCTGTGACCCCATGGTGACCTCCAACTTTGAGCTTCAGTTCATACTCTGTAGAGGCAGAAGTGTCAGCTTCAGTTTGGGAATTGTTGTGTTATTATTTAAAGATTATTCAGCTGCCAGTATCAAGTTATTACTTCAGTTTAAATGATTTCTCTGAAAATGAAGAAACAATGAACAGAAAGGCTACAAGCATGGCAGTGCGTGTGGCACCGCAGGAGAAGGTAGCAGGAGTCTAAGGTCTTTGAACTTCACCCCTGTAGCGGTGCCCAGATTTTAAACACCCTTCATAAGGAGCCACGGCTCAGGGAGATAGAGCATCACGTCACTGATAGCGGGAGCTGGTGGGCATCTCTCTGTCCTCTGAGTCACTAAGTTGTGAGTGGCTCGTAGGGCTGCCTCTGTTAACACCAAGAGGTCCTCAGCTAGACTGTGGCAGGTGACACTTTAGGGACACGTGACACTGTGTTTAAATACTGAAGTAAAGGCCGACAGGCCATGTGTGGTGGCTCACATCTGTAATCTGGGAGGCCAAGGTGGGTGGATTCCCTAAGCTCAGAAGTTTGAGACTATCCTGAGCAGGAGTGAGACTCTAAAAATATCGGGCATTGTGGTGAGTGCCTGTAGTCCCAGCTACTGAGGAGGCTGAGACAAGGGGATCTCTTGAGCCTAAGAGTTTGAGGTTGCTGTGAGCTATGATGACACCACGGCACTCTACCAAGGGTGGCAAAATGGCACTCTGTCTCAAAAAACAAAACAAAACAAAAACCTTATGGACTGATGGGGAATCATCTGAGTTGGAATGACCAGGGCCAAACGCATGGAGGAAGTGGGATTTGAGGGAAGGGGAGAACTTAGGCAAAGGCAGGAGAATTCGGGAGCAGGAGAGCCACGGCTGCCTCTTACGAGGTCTGGGGGAGTGTGCAGGCTCTCGTGCTTGGAGACAGGGCTGCTGCAAGTACTTGTGATGACTTAGGAGGAATGGTGGGTCCATCTGGTGGAAATTAGTTCTGCAGGCTAACTTAGTAGCTATCAATATGGTACTGACTGGGATTTTGGGTTTATCTAATTGAATCAAGGATAACATTCCCCTTGATGTCAACAGTAAGAGGTAAAAGATAAAGTTAGTAAAAATTACTTATATTGCCTGCTCAGCCACGCTAATTAAAATATCCTACTGGGTTCGTTTGACTCACTGAACATCAGCTGTAAGTGACAGAAAGCGTCCACAGTAGTCATGTAATTGACAGGCGATGACAAACTCCTATCTGTGTGGTAGAGGACAGCCAGTGGCTTTATTTCTTAATGTTGCTTATGTGTACAATATGACTGCTCAGATTCTATGGTTTTAGTTCTGGTTTCAGAAAGAAAATTGAATTATTTTAGAAGAACTTCCGACCTTTGTCTACAGATCAAGTGGCAAAGTGTCTCCCAAGAGAAGGGCAAGCATGCTGCCCCCTTCCCAACAGGGTGATTTTGGGAATCCGAAACTTCATACAGAAAGGGAGAGGAGGCTTTAACTGTTTGGTGATGCTTTTGAGCAAAGTGAGAATTTTTTTTCCCGCTAAGCCTTGGTGAGTGATGATTCATCACTCTGCAGTATTTCAGTTGGTGTGCACGGCACGATCACACTGTTCCATTATGGATGTCACTCAGAAATAGGAGCACTTCCCTCTGGTTCACCGTTCTGATTAGAAGCAGGATTAAGCCTTGGTTCTTTAGGTGGTGGCCGAGGACTGTGTCACTAAGGCCATCGAGGGAGACGTCATCCCACTTTCCTTCCAGAGCTTAGTGGCAACGTGGCCCAAACCCCGTGACAGGCGTCTTTGGTCTAACTCTGTGTTAACTTGCCTAAAATACGCTAAACATGTTTCATCTTGTTCTTCTCTAAATGGAGATGGAGAACAGTTGGTCAACATTCTCAGCATATTTTTCACCCAGTTAGAGGAATGCTTTTAATTCAGGGATAACTGAATTTTTAGAACGCAATATGGGACTTCAGATTATGATGAACTCTTGGAAACCAGAGGTTCCAGCCAGCATGTGTTGGGGTGGGGACCTCTGTCTTCACAGCTACCCAGCCTCCAAGTAGCCTGCATATCTCTGCCGTTGATTAGGTACCAGGGAGGCCTGAGCCTCAAGCTCCTGGGTTCTCAGTGTCCTGTACACAAAATAAACATGGTGGACTAAATGTCCCCTGATAATTTTTTCTGGTTCTAATAGTATGTGGTTCTAGGGACTTGTGACTCAGTATCCTTTACATATGATGCTGTCATTTTTCTCTGTGCATCAAGTTAATCCCAGGCTGTACCGCAGGAGGTGAGCTGTGGGCAAGCAAGTGGAGCTTCATCTGTGTTGACGGCCACTCCCCACCACGTGCATCGCCACTGGGCTCCGCCTCCTGTCATATAAGCAAGGCGTTAGATTCTCATAGGAGCGTGACCCCTACTGTAGACTGCATGCGAGGGATCTAGGTTGTGTGCTCTTATGAGAATCTAACATCTGCTGATCTGGGCTGGAGCTGTAATGTGCTGGAATCATCCCCAAGCCATCTCCCCAACCCTCTTCCTAGTCCACAGAAAAATTGTCTTCCATGAAGCCCCTCCCTGGTGCCAGAAAGGTTGGGGACCGCTTCCCTAAGTGATGGTAATTCTTTTTGTTTCTCCTCACAGCCCCTCTTCACTGTGATAGCTTTCCTCTCCCGAGCTTGCTTTTTATTTGTTTCTCACTTAAATATCATATTTTGGTCCATGACTGTAAGCATTACATCATTGTTCTCATCCTCTCAGACTGTTGGTGTTGAAACAGGACTTTATATAACTGAGAAATTGTCATACAGGGACAGACGAGTAGGCGGAGGATCCAGATAAGAATTTTCTCTCCCTTCTTGGGAGATACTCAGAGACAGCCCACAGCAAACAGCCCGTCACTCTGTGAGCCTCAGCCAGACCCCATCTGCTAGAGGACCAGACCCCTAAGTGGGAGATTTGTGGGGGTTGCACCCCTTCTTGGCCTGGACATGGTGAATGTGAGCAGGGGGCAGTAAGCTCGTTGGAATGTGGGTGAAGCAAACTCAGCCCACCCTGGAGAAGGGCCCCCCCCACATGTATGGCCCCACAAAAGCACCCTGAACACAGTGGTTTTAAAGCATTTTTATTCTCTCTGGAATGTCTTCATGACTCTTCTCTAAATCCTTGACGTGGGAAGGAGTTCACAGTTTCTGAACCGGGGCCATTTTGTTGTAGGGAGGAGGGCAGCATTTCATGACTCGCTTTTCTTTATACTGATTAAAAATAAATACATTGGGATGGCTTTAACAGTCTTCTTCATTTTGAAGTGTCAATTCTTGACAGATTTCAGAAGGAAGGATTGGCCTAAAGTACAAAGTAGCCATGACCTTGTAGTCACATCCTGTGTAGGACGGGAGGCTGAGTCTCAGCACAACCTGCAAGGACCACACAGTGGGGTTATTTGATTGCTCTGGAATGCCTTCCTAAGGCACCCTCGCAGCTTCTACCCC
The DNA here is from genome assembly GCA_963574575.1 of Galagoides demidoff. Lineage (NCBI taxonomy): Eukaryota > Metazoa > Chordata > Mammalia > Primates > Galagidae > Galagoides > Galagoides demidoff. The sequence goes on along the minus strand of CAUYQV010105857.1, from coordinate 16,805 downwards.
TACCTGTTCCTTAGCCCTGTGGTCCCCAGATCCCAGGCCTTGATCCATTGCTGATCTGTGGCCTGTTAGGAACCAGGCTGCCCAGCAGGAGGTGAGTGGTAGGGGGGTGAAGCTTCGTCTGTATTTACAGCCCCCCCCATCACTCACATCACCGCCTGAGCTCCGCCTCCTCTCACATCAGCAGCCACATTAGATTCTCATGGGAGCTCACACCCTACTGTAAACTGCACATGAGGGATCTGAGTGCCTGATGATCTGAGGTGGAGGTGTAAAGCCCTTGAATAATCCTAAAACCATCTTCCCCCCACTCTGGTCTGTGGAAAAATTATCTTCCATGAAATAGCTTCCTGGTGCCTGAAAGGTTGGGGACCACGGTATTAGCCAACCCCAGCTCAGATCAGAATGGGCGTTATGAGCCAGCATAGTACACCCATGGGAACTTTCATGCCTAGGGTAAAATTTGAGGGCTCTTTGGCAATACACTTTTAGTACATTACAGCTCTGGATGAAGGATAAGAAAGAGGAAAGGAATCTATACCAACAGAAAGAGACCAGAGAACCTTCTCCTCCTCTCCCGAGACTCTGGGTAGAAGAAAAACATAGGAAGCGATTCTGTATTTCAGCCATATTTTTATTTACCAACAATCAAGATGGCAATACCCCAAACGTGGGTGAAGCAACACCTGTTTGTTAGGTGCTCACAGTAAAGCCCCCGATATCTGATTTTTCTCTTTTTTAATACCCCATTGCCCAGCAGGTCTGACTAAGCACATTCAATGTCGCCTCCTGTTGATGAGTTCTTACTGAGGCCTCATGCTCCCCTGAAATGTGGGCCTAAGGGTCTGGCAACACAAAAGTGAAATTTTATTTTCCTTGATCTTCAGAATTTTGTTTAGCACCTCTGAACCAGGTCACTGCCGGGTAGAAATGTCATCTTGGTCTCACTGTTTACAGAAATCTTCCCTATGCCTTTCTGACGCACAGTATCGTGGCCTCTTTGAAAGTCTCCTGCAGCTGATACAGTGGACTTCCCACTCATCCACCAGCGGGGAGCAGTGTTTCTTTGGTGGGAAGTTTCTTGGAGGCACTGGCTGTGATCCAAGTGTCTGTCCCTGGACATGGATATCTAATGGCATTCCTTAAATGAGGGAGGGTCACGGGCAGCAACTCAGTTGAGCTCCAGTTCTTTCCCATGAAGGCATAACTCTGGGACATAGGGACAGGTGGTCTTCAAGACAGGAAACCCAGGCATAGAAAGGTAATAAAATCTCTGCAGAGCCCAGTCTGTAACTCCGTTGTCTGATTCAGGGCTGGATCTGAAAGAACAGTTTTATTTGGAGTAAGTTCAGTGTTTTCAGTTTTATTCAGAGCAAGTTTAACTTCAAGATCAGAAATGCTTCTCTGATTGTGGGATGATCTTGCCTGTCTCGGTCCTGTCCTCTTGGGCAGCTGGTACCTGGTCATTTCTGTGACTTATGTCTCCACTCAGCACTGGAGAACAGGAGCAGCATGGGGTAGGGGGGTGGGTAAGAATATGCCTTCTTCACCCCATAAAGCCAGTGACCGCCAGGCACCCAGCCCATGGGGGAAGCTTAGTAACTACTGATTAAAGGACCCAGGTCTCACTGACTCTGAACCATTCTACCTTTCATCTTCTAGCACGGAGGGCTGCTCCCTCCCAATGTGACCCTGTCCTGCCGCACAGGAGGTGGTCACCTTTGAAGGACTAGGAGGAGAGGCAGAGCAGGAAAGGGAAACTTTAAAGCACCTTGAACGTGAGCTTCTCGGTCTCCTCCACCCTCCCTGCAGAAACTGCTCTTTGGCACATCCTTGAGCGCCCAGGGACAGAGAACGCTCTTTTCCTACTTTATCAGTGTGAGAACCGGTCACCACATCCCCGTGCCCCTGCTCAGGACAGCTGCTGTCTTCCACTTGGTTAAGCCTTTTTCTTCTCTCTCCTTCAGTGAGGAAAATCAGCAACTTAATTGTTTTCAAAACAAGATGAAAGGTTACTGAAAAAAATATATTTTTTTAAATCTCTGGAGTCTCTCCCTTCCCCAGGAAGACTGTCTCTAAGTCGATATAAAATAGCTTGGTTTAGAGAAGACATTTCCCACCAAGTGGAATTTTCCCCACCAAGTGGAATTTTCCGTAAGTGAGCGGGTAGTGAGTCTCACAGTAGTAAACCAAATTACTTTAAATTCTAAACCTAGTATTTTATAAAGAGCATGAGCTAAGCTGGAGCTCCAAGGAGGACCACATCAGTCCCTGTGCAGGCTTGTGGGATGCTGCGCTGAGGCTGTGTGTTTTGCATGGAGATTAACCTTTATTTGCTACTGTGAACCAAATAAGACAATGAGCTGCCGTTTCACTAGGAATAGCAAAGAAAGCTCAGTTAATAGCATCTAAGATCTGGTCACAAATATTTTTTTCTGCCTTTTACCTCTAAACCTGGTAATTTTAAAACCCCTTTGTGAAAGATTTTAAAGGAATATAATATGAGTGACAAAAACGTTCACACACAGAGAAATTCTCCTCTTTTCTCCCCCTAGTTCTTGGTAGAAATCATTTGTTTTTGACAAGGTATTCAGCAAATGATCCCGCTCCTCTCTGATGCTGGCACTTTCCATTTGATAGGCGCTGTGTTCCAGAATTATTCTTTCGGCCCAGCTCTTTTTTTAATTTTTCCTATACCCACTCATCAAAAATATTTGAGGCCTGAAATTTATCTGTAGCTTGGTTATATGGAACTTGGAAAACATTTTCCTATAGAAAGGATGGCACGTGTGCTGATGAAGTTGGATTCAGTTGAGTAGCCAAGTGGTGACCAGCCAGGACGTGCTTAACACTGGACACAGGCAGACTAGAGCCATGTCCTGACCCCCAGCTGTGGGGGGTCTGGCATTGATGGTGTGGCATTGATCCCCCAGTAAAAGGATGTGTGAGCTACGATGGGAGTCACAGGAAGCTCATGTGTTACAGGATTTGGGTGAATGGACCTGAAACCCAGCTGTCTTATCCAATGCAGGTCATTGCCCTCCCACATCCCCCCAAGCAGCTACCTCCGCCTAACCCCTCTCTCCCCAGATCTAAAAGGCTGACTTTGACTCAGCCAGAGGGACAGTTGGAAGACTACACCTACCACCCATCTTGCCTGTGTCCCTTTCCTCACCTCCGGGGCCTGGGGGGAGGGTCTCTGCAGCCACTGACCGGCAGGCATCCTCAAACTATGGCCTGCGGGCCACATGCATCCCTCTGAGGACATTTATCTGGCCCGCCGGGTGTTTTTGCTGCCGCTGCCTGTCCTGCTTAGCAGCCGACTCATCCCAGGGTCCACAGTCTGGCCCTCCAACAGTCTGAGGGACAATGAACTGGCCCCCTGTTTTAAAAGTTTGAGAACCCCTGCCTAGAGACTCTGCCTTGTCACTTGAGTCCACCATGTCCCCTCTGTCATGACTAGACCAGGACAGCAGCCATTTCCTGCTCTACCTGTGGACAGGTGGCATCACAGACAAGCCACTGAGCCCAAGTAAGTTCTTTTCAATTCGAAGTCTTCCTCTACAGGAGGCGTGGGGGTGGAATGATTGCCAGGTCCTCCTCCCCTTCTGGCACCAAGGGCTGCTTCCTCACAGGAGGCAGTCATCTTTGAAGGACTGGGAGGAAAGGCAGAGCAAACGTCCACAAGGGGGATCAAGAATTCTTCCCCATGTCACTAGACGAAAACATCCTTTCTCCCCGATGAAGAAGCTCTTCAGTGTCTCCAGGCATAGTGGTGGGGTGTGGAACAGGAGCTATGTGGCCCAGAACCCTCGTCACTTTCCAAGGATGGACTGTGCTCTGTGCCTCTGTGGCCTGCAAGCTTGATTGTCTACTGAAAACTTATAAATTGGGTGCTGTGGTTTTTTAGAATCGCCACAGAGTTGTTGTCAAGTAGCACGAGACTGATAACATAACACCAGGCAGCTTCTTGGTTCTCAGCATGAAACTGACCTCTAACTGATCAGAGTGAGAAGTGAACTCTCCCAGGGGTAGGACTCAGGAAAGTGGGGTTGTGCGGGAAACGCCAGGTGAGTTCAGCAGGCTGGGAAACCATGGGACCAGCTGCAGAACACAGGAGGTGAGCAGGACAGAGAAGAACCCCGCAGGTCTCTGGGGTTCATTGTTTTTTGGTCACCACATCACACCATCAAGAGGATTTTGAATTTTGCCTGCAAAATATTTTTTTCAAGAATTTCTGTGAGATGAAAAGTAGCTACTGAAGTGATCTAGTTTGGGCTCTGTCAAACAATCCTCCAAAGGACCCTTGGTTCCAGCAATCTCATCACAGGCACAGTTAGAATTTAGGCCATTGGTAATTTGTGTAATTTTTTAAATACGTGAAGTTGGTGACAGTATTATGTCTAAGTCTTTTTTATCAGTACGTTACACGTCTAGCTTCATCCTCTGTGTTTGTTTCCCAGCGCAAGTAAGGACGTCTCCAGAAGGCAGATGGTTTACCTGCCTCCAATTGGTTTGAAAAATGTTTGTATTTTGTTAGTAAGATGCAACACCAAAAAGAACAAAAAGTGTTTGGCATAAATATGTAAATTCCCACCTCCAATCTTGTACCCTGATATTGACTTGTTAATAATATAGAACATTTCCCTAACAGCCAGGCTGTTATCCAGCAATCTTTTTTATAACTATGTGCTCACAGTGTCATAAACTTTACATCTAAAGCAGAATGTCATATTTTAAAAATTATTACAGTGTGGTTGGTCTAAGAAGTGTGTGCATGCCTTGCACAGCTCCGCAATGTGCTGGTGCATTTGCCAGATGGAAGGTGACATGTTTGATGAGCCCTTGGCATATGGATTTCTAGAAGGAAACCATGTTCTTTATTATTTCATTTTCTGAACAGTGGATCATGGCCAGTACGTTCCTCTAACACAGTGGTTCTCAACCTTCCTAATGCCACGGCCCTTTAATAGTGTTTCAGAGGGTCATGATCCACACTTTGAGAGGAAGAAGCTATTCTTTCTTTCTTTCTTTCTTTTTTTTTTTTTAAGGAAGCTGTTCTTTTAAGGAATCTTCCTTCCCACTATGCCTGGTACTCAAGGTCCATGATCATGGGGCAGACACAGACAGAGCATTACTTCCTCCTAGGAGGGAAGCAGCGTGACCATGACCATGGTCTCTTATTCCTGCTCTGTTCCTCATGGCTCAGGACTTCGGCCCAGTCTTTGCTTGTTGGTTATAGAAGCAGTTGTCAAAGGTCCCCACAGCTTTCTTCTCTCTGCTTCTTTCTCCTGTATCTGGCACCCTTGGGCGCCTGCCATGGGACATGAGGTTGTGTTGTCCAGCTTGCCCCCAGCTCCCAGGGCCTCTGCATGGTTCAACATCTGGTTCTGAGGCATGGCTGAGCTGAGCTAGCTGTCCGTCCCCCTGAAGAGCCCTGGAGATCCCTGTGACCCAGAACCCTGGGGCCTTGGCCCCAACCAGCATGGCTCTGCCCTCCTGACACCTGCTATCAGCTAGGGAGGAGGGGGAGCTGGCCAGGAACCTCAGCTTCACGAGCCACCTGTGCTCCTTGCAAACTGTCCATCGGGCCCTGCGGCTGACACCTGGGTCTCCTTGCACTCACGTCACTCTCACACCCTTGGTGCTCGTTTGCCCACTCAGACTGGAGCTTCAGCTCCAGGACGGCACACCTCCTGAGACAGAGAGACATTTACTGCGATAAATGCTCTCTCTTGTCAGTTCCCATGATAGAAGAATCTAGAAATATGCTCTTAGCAGGTGTGGGGGATGAGGCTTCACTGTAGCCAGCACCCATTACCCGACTACCCAAGTGCACTTTTCTGATTCCTGAATTCTTTCCCTCGCTTTGTAATTCCGTCTTTTTTTTTCTTTTTGCTGCTATACTGAGGATGAACATAACAAAGAAAGGATGTGAAAATTTGTTTATTTTACTCTTGTTAGAAAAAAAGTAAGATCTCATAGGGAGTTTAGAGGAATTGGGGACTGAAACTTAAAATTAGATATGGGGAATTTTATGTGGATTGTATGTCTGACCCCTCTACGTTTGAACATACCTTCCTGTTCTTGCTCAGAAAGATATTTGCATCAACAGAATGAGAGAGAATGAATGAATGAACTAACCTCCTATTCGTTTTTCTGCAAAAGGGCTTTTTTCTTCCAGACTGAAGAAGCTCTCACCTCAGCAAACAGCGTGTCTGGGGGGAAAAGCAAGGACAAGGGTCACATTGACCTGCTTTCAAATCCCAGCTCTTCCCTGTCTGGCTGTGTGATGTGTGACAAGTTGCTTAACTTCTCGGAGGCTCATTTTTATTGTCTGTCGGGTGTTGATTGTCAGGGTTGTTCAGAGGATCACAGTAGAAAATGTCTGTGAATGACCCGCCCAAGTCCCGGCTGATGTAGGTACTTAGTACAGGTTAAGTCCCTTCTGAAAGGAATTTGATGCAGAGGCCACTTTCTAGCCAGATGACCTTGGCCACATCACTTGAGCTCTCACCATCTCTGTGGCCTCCCCGTAATTTGGGAGTAATGATGATGGTGGTACTAGCAATTCTCCCAAGGATCACTGGGGTGAGTTTTGATGCAGCCAAAGCTCACAGGAAACATAAGTCAGCGTGTACAAGAATCTCATCAGCTATAGCTACTTTTATTTTCTGTAGTCTTCTAATTTTTCTGGAAAGTCTCTGCTAAAGACACCTCAATCAGATGTGTTTTTGAGGGGGAGAAGATTTTACTTGTGAATAAGATTCGCTGCCTCGTCTTGTGTTTAATTACTCTTTGCACAAATACATATTCAGTGCCACCTGTGCCAGATACTGCTGGTCTCCAGACACCAGGCACATAGCTGCCACTGGCTGCAGCCATGAGGCCAGGAACAGGGAGTGTGGGAATGGCACAAAATGAGCCCAGACCTCTGCAGTGGACGGCCCTAATGCACAGTGCTGTAGGGCCAAGAAAGCAAGTCAAGTCACATTTTTTCCTGTTTCATAAATGAGATGAGAAAATGCAATGGGTGCTGACAGCCCACTCCAAGCCTCAGAGGAGGAGCTGGGGGCAGGCTCAGTGGATTCCCAAAGACCAGATTTAGCCAGAAGCTCCGCTGCACCCTAAGCTCTGGGGAGTGAGGGCCGGGCTTCGCCTAGCAATGCCCCGCACAAAGGCTAGAAATGCTGCCTTCAGTTGATTTGAGGTGACATAACATGCTCCAGACCCCAAATTGGGTATTCCCTCTCTGTGTCAGCCTGGTCTGAGCAGTAGGGCTCAGAACTGCCATCAGAGAGCCACCTGTTCTGTGTTTGTTGATTGAACTTGACTGATAATCTCCAGCTACACACATCCTTCATTTCTCCCCCTATCAATTACAAAAGGCAACAAATAAAATGGGTCATATCTCTCTGCTCAGTGTTCAGACTTACAGGAAGTTCAGCCTAAAAGAATGGCAGAGAAAAAAGAAAGGAAAAAATAAATCTAAACACTGTTACTGGCGTTCAAAGCATCAGACAGTGTCTCTTCTTTATCTTCCCACAGCTCCTGAAGTCCTGGCCCAGAAACCTTACAGCAAAGCGGTCGACTGCTGGTCCATCGGGGTGATTGCCTACATCTTGTGAGTACTGCTTCCCACGTGGGCCTCTCGGCCACCCCCTCCACCTTTTTTTTACTGTGGCAAAATATATATAACACTAAAGTTCGCATCAGTCTCATTTGAGGGGAGAATTCAGTGGCATTACGTACATTCAGTGTTGAACAACCATCACCACCATCCAGTTCCACGACTCTCTCGTCATCCCAAACTGAAGCTGTGCACACCATAAGCAGAAATTCCCTTTCCCTGTCTCCCCGGTAACCTGTACTCTACTTTCTAGGAATTCAACTACCTCATAGGTGTGGAATTCTATATAACATTCGTCTTTTCTGTATTAGGCTTATCTCACGTGCTGTAATGTTTTCAAGTTCATCCACATCACAGCACGTGTCAGAATCTCCTTTTTTGAAGCTGCGTTTTCTGTTGTACAGATAGACCTCACTGCTTTTCCCTGCACTCATCCACTGGTAGCCGTCCAGGTTGTTTTCGCTTTTGGGAACGGTGCATAACGCTGCTGTGAACATGGGCGCACAAACATCTGCGTGCATCCCTGCTTTCAGTTCATGTGGGCGTGGGCCTGGAGTGGACTTGCTGGCTCGTGTGGTGAGGATCCACCACTCAGTACCATTGGATCCACCAGGGATCCACCACTCAGCACCATTGTACATTCCCGGCAGCAAGCACGAGGCTTCTGGTTTCTCCGCAATGACACCAACACTTGTTGTTCCCCTGCCTTTGGTGATAGCATCCTCACAGGTGTGAGTGCTGTGTCATCGTGGTTTTGATTTGTATTTCCCTAATAGTGAATGACATCAAGCATCTTTTCTTGAGCCACCTTGGCTCTGGGGGTGGGGAGGGTGGGCGGATACAAACCACTCCAAAATAAAACAGAATTAGAAAATCTAATGACTATCAAGACACAGGCTTTGGATTTCTCACTTCTTCTCACATGTCTCACCCTGATGAGCCAGGAAACACAGTCCTAGGCCACAAGGTGGTTGCAGTTATCCTTTGTTTTGCTTAAGTCTACCATAAAGGTATTTTTAAATTATACTTTTTTTTTGCAATTGTTCTTTCAAATGCTTATTATGAAGCATTTAGGATGGGTTTAGGCCAATGAGTTTCTGTAATTACTAGGAAGTGAATTCTCTGTCCTCCTCATCCCCAAGAAAGGGAACATTCTCCAGCACACAGAGCTCACCCCACCCCACCCGCAGCACACAATGAAAGACAACTTTAGGGGACTGTGATTGGAGAAAGTTCTGACAGTATGTGACATCCTGTAGTCTTCCAGGGATGCTGGAAACACACCCCCTACACAAGCTTCGTCTCATTATCTGGGAAGCAGATGGTCTTCGTCTAGCATACATTGAGCTGGGCAGCTTTTGTAGTTTAGTGTGGATTTAGGTGACAGCTCCTGTAGATTCTTGCCATTATCACAGCAGAATTTCAACCATCATAATCTCTCTGACTATAGGACTCTCATTTATGGAAATAGGCAAAAGGCAGGCTCATCTGAGACTCACAACTAAGATACTGCACTCATATGGCCTATTAACTTCCAAAGGAAATCTTCTGTGGTAGTGTCATCCTTGTGTGGGAAAGATAGGTTACAGACCCTTTTGGGAATCTAATAAAAGTTATGAACCCTATCCTAATAAAATCATGCACACACAATTTTGCACTCCTCCCTTTTGAGGGAGGCAGGCATTCCAAGGTAAGCCCAGACACTGGACATGGGCCCTGCGTTATTCACTCTGGCTCCCTAATGTCCCGGTTAACATTCTTATCAAAGATTCTGCCTTGCCCAGCTTTACTGTGAAAGGGTCAGAAAATAAATGGCAGGCCAATCTCCCTACTGCAAAGAACTGAAGGTGGTGTCTCCCATCTACAGAAATCTTCCCTGGGGCTAAGGGGAAAATAGCCCTTTTTCTGGCCCTCTCGTTGTCCCTTTATGTCTGCTCTAAACCCTGACATTGTCTATAGACTCCTTTCGGGGTTATGTACATCATTATTTCTCTGAGGTCTTTGTCTCAGGGTAGGGTGTCTATACATACAGCTATAAGGAGATGCATGTTGACAAGTGTTTCTTAGCTTTCCTGGGATAAGCAGTTTAAAGCCATGATGTCAGTGTGGAGAATCCTTAAAGAATTCAAACTAGATCTTCCATTTGGACCCATGATCCTGTTACTAGGCGTCTACCCAGAACAAAAAAAAATTATTTTATCATAAGGACATTTGCACTAGAATGTTAATCGCAGCTCAATTTACAATCGCCAAGATGTGGAAACAGCCCAAGTGCCCATCAACCCATGAATGGATTAATAAACTATGGTATATGTATACCATGAAATACTATTTCGCCATAAAAAGATGGCGACTTTACATCTTTTGTATTAACCTGGATAGAGTTGGAGAACATTCTCTTTAGTAAAGTATCACAAGAATGGAAGAGCTGATGTCCAATGTAGTCAATACTAACATGAAGCCAGTAGAAGAATTAATACATGCCCACACAAGAGAAAAACTCGATTTAATTCAAGTTGGGGTGTGAGAGAAGAGAAGAGAGGGGGGATTGGTGTGCTCTCACCTAATGGGCACAACATAAGGGTATATGGTCCATCTCCCAGGTGAAGGGCACAACTGCAACAGAGACCTTGCCTAACCCACACAAACACTGCAGCCTAATTGTCTCTGCCCTTATATTAATCTGAAATCAAAACAGTAAACAAAGCCATGATGTATTAGTTCGGACTACTGTAACAGATGCCCCTGAGTGGATAATTTAACCAACAGACTTGTATTTCTTGTAGAGATAAATGGCTAAAAGTCCAGCCAAATTCAGCTCCTGATGAGGCCTCTTTTCCTGGCTTTAGACAGCCACCTTCTCGCTGTGTCCTTATGTGGTAGAGAAAAAGCACAGCAGAGGAAGCTCCCTACTGTCTTTCCTAAGCTAGTTCATGGTGAGAAAGCAGAATCTTCCCGGTTGGTGAAAGGAAGCAGAGGACAGTGTGGAGGAGAGAGACGCCCTGAGTAAAACCACAGTTCTGCTAGGGAAGAAGGCAGGAAGTAGATTGGCAGTAGGCAACTAACCACATCTGCTGCGGCCCACAGCTAGGAAAATGTTGGAAAGAAGGCCAGCAGTTAGAGCTGTCATCAAGACAGGGTATCAGGATGTGACACTTACGAAGTAGGCTAGTGCCAGAGCAGAGAGACATGGTAGAAGTTTGGATTTTAATCCAAGGGTAGTGGGGAGCCAAGAAGGGGTTTGAACAGAGATGTGACCCAACCTGAAGTATGTGAGGCTGTTGTTCTGACTATTCTGCGAAGAAGGCAGTGGAAGGGCAGGTGCAGAAGGTGGAGACTGGTTGGCACCTCTGGTCAGAGGAGCGATGGGAGTTGCGTCCCCTGGAGAGGCAGCGATGGGGGGAGACAGGTGGAGAGGGCTGAGACATGTCTTAGATGTGGGTATGAAAGAGAGAGATGTTTCGAGTTTATGTCCAAGTTTTTGGCTTTAGCAACCATGTAGGTGATTAAGAAAAAAGAAAAGGGGAGGAACAAGCACAGGAGTGGGCAAGATCAAGAATTTAGCTTTGGGCTCATTAAGCTTGAGCCCCCTTGGAGGCACGTGCTGAACAGCGTCCACACATGTGGAGCTCAGCAGAGGTCTAAGATGGGGATATGGGCACCTGGTCCAGGTGTGACTTGAATAGTGGCACATCCAAACTCTTCTAATTTCAGTGCACGGTTTGCCCGGGTTCAAATGTAGTATTAAGCAAACACATACCTTATTTCTTTACTTCTATCTCAAGTACAAGCTTTATGAGCTCACACTTGATGGTTTCCTGGTCACCACCAGTTTTGCCCCAGAGACTGGTCAAGGTAAAGTTCATGACTGTCATACTTGAACTTGAAGATGACAGTCTGGGCTTCTGTTTTCCTTGGTGCCTCCGGAGCTCTGAGAACCCCAAGCAGAGAATGGCTGGACTTTTGCATGTCTCAGTTACACCCTGTAGGTTGTCAGAACCCTGTGGTGATAGGCCAAATCCAGGATGTAATTGAGCACATAACATAGTCATGCTTTAGAGACCCAGCAGCCTTGAATGTATTATCCTCAGTAGATGAATCTGTTCCCAAATCTGTCTTCTCTCACCCAGTAGATTGTTAGTGCTCTCTCTTTGTATCATTAGCACTCAGCTGATGTCCGGAGTGGAGAAGCTGCTTGAGAAGGGCTGGTTGTTGACACTGATCATGACAAAGCTGGGATTGGCAGCCTGACATGCAAAGAGGCTTAAGCACTGCAGCAGGATTTCCTGGAGCCAGGCAGGAGGCGCGCCCCTGCTCCAGGCATGTCTAGAAGGTTGGGGGAGACTAACACAAGCAGAGACAAGAGCGTCAAACAGGGGCGGCACATATGCATAGTGGCAGAGTGCTGTGGCCTGTGTGAGGCCTCATGAGGATCCCTGTGGATATTTGGTGCTGATGATACAGGCTGCCACTGAATGGAGCCAGCGTTAGAAGGTCAAATGTGCTCATTCTCAGACTCCTGCTCCCTCCCACTGCACCCCTCCGCCTGGTCTCCCCCTTCCCACCCGCGCCTGCAGACTCATGAGGAAGGCTACCAGGCAGGATGCAAGGAACAGGCAGCTCCCCCGTGGGTACCACATGGCACTCCTCATTCTCCCTAAAAGGGGTCAGCCCTGGGGGGGTCAGAGTGCAGTGTAATTATTCTCACCTGCTGTGCCTATCACACTGAGCTATCAGATGGTACACAGTGGCTGTGACAGGCCACCGCACCACCTTGTCTCCTCCCCACACGCCATGTAAACATTCCTCAGGTTGCAGGGTCTTGATAGATGGGCTGCCCCTTTGGGTCTCCACACTTATTTCTCTGTTGTCCATCATTTAGGAGGAGAGATTTTTTTTTTTCTATCAAGGGTACTCATTTTTTATAACACATAGACGGGTCCTTATCCTACCAGGAGTCTTCTTCTGAGGATTAGGACTTGTAACAAAGTCTTTGTCCACATCACTTATGCTGCACAGTGGGGCCCATGATGAGCGTGTCAGTGGCCAGGGTGACAGGCACAGCACAGGTTCCAAAGTACCAGATTTCCCACCCAAGGTGCAAAGTGACATCTCATGGACCAACCTCTATTTTGTGATAGTTAAAAAAACATGCTGAGGGATGCCATGTTCTGTGGAGAAATGTGATGAATTTTTTTATAATACAAAAGCTGAGGCCAGCCCAGTGGCTCACAGACCTATAATTCCAGCACTTTGGAAGGCCTAGGGAAGAAGATCACTTGAGCCCGGGAGTTTGAGACTAGCAAGGGCAACATAGACCACTTACCTCCAAAAATAGATAAATTAGCTGGGCATAGTGGACATGCCTCTAGTCCCAGCTCCTCGGGAGGCTGAGGCAGGAGGATCACTTGAGTTTGAGGCTACTGCAAGCTATGATCACACCACTGCACTCTAACCTCAAGTGAGACCCTATCTCAGAAACAGGGAATAGCAACAGCAAAAATCCCCAAAGCTGAAAAGACCCTGAGGAAACTCCCACATTGAAGCAGGCAGGTCAGAGGCATGGGAGGAGGCCAGATGGACTTGACCTCTCAGCCCAGAAGAAACACTATGGCCACCCCTTTTTTCCCTGGCCTCCTGCATTGTTTATGTTCAAAAATCAGTCACATAAATGCTGATGTGCCCAGGTGTGCAGCTCAGCCTGTAAGGGTTGCACTAGGAATGCCATCTGAGTGCTGCGTTCATTTTTCTGAAACAAGGGATGATCCCTGCCAAGGCAGTTCCCATCTCTTTGCACAGTTGACAGCTGACTCTTTGTGGAATACGTATTTTCCAGGAGAGAACGGGAACCCAAGCACCAGTGTGCAAGAATGCAGTGTGGTCGCTGAGACCCAGCCCCAGCCTGTGAGAGGAGTATTAGCATTAATAAGAACAACTGGCTGTCACTGCCACCACATGACAGTCACCTCATGTTCAGGTGCCTCATTCGGGCCATTGTGGGCCCAGGGTGTAGCCCAGTGTTCTTCAACCTTTTTAAATTTGCTGCTCACTGGAACCTATAGTTAAACTTGCATGGCACACTTAAATTATGTTGATCAAAAAAAGAGTTAAAAAAAGAATATTCTTACTGTGCTTTGAACTTCTTTCAAAAACAGTTTAAGTAATAGTCTTTAAAAATTTTTTGCAGCACACCTAAGATCCTCTCTCAGCACACTGGTTGAACATCACTGCTTCAGCCCCTCAAAATACTCTTGGGTTTCAAAGAGTGGGTGCAGGGATGCACATGGTGGTGAGGGGGGACTTTGTACAAGTAGTCAGGCAGAGTGGAATGGCCAGTGTCGGTGGCGTTGCTGTGCACAGGATCAAAGGCCTGAGTTAGAGAGGGAGCCAGGACTGGGGAGCCTGGAAGGAAGGGGTCCATAAACATCACTTTTGTCCTCTGAATGGCAGCTTCGGGCCGCTGGAGAAACATTTCACTTCCCTTGCTCTCGTATATTCACTCAGCATCATCTCCTGGAAATTTGCATTTACACAGCAGTTGAATGTTTGGGGTGCTAGGCAGAGTGTGGAAGGTTTTAACGGTTCCTGTGCCTAATAGATGTTGGGCACTAGGACGGGATGCAGAGATGGATTTATTTGGAGGTGATGGATGATAAACAGATAAATTGCCATCCAGACTTGCTGTCATCAGATGGGAGGGAGGTGCTGGGGTATCTCCCAGGACAGGCGACAGAAATGAGTCTGCCAGGAGAGATCCGGTGGCGGTTGAGGGAGAGGCTGTGCCTTTAACATCTGCAAGGCCGTCACATCTCAGACAGATTGATGGCGTATCTCCCAAGACCCAGTTATCTAAAGATGTGATGAGCTGCTTGTGTATGAAGAAAAATGTCCCCTTCCAGGGGAAACATAATTATAAAAATGCAGTTTGAAAGAGTTGGTCCAGCTTCAATATCTAAAACTTGGGAATAGGGAAAATATAATTTCTGAATGATCGGAGTCTTAATTTTCTTAGCACTATACAGAGCACAGGGAAGAATCAGATACTTCGGGTTTTGTAAGTATTTACCGTAGGAAGTGCACAGTGGTGCGGCAGAGTGGGCGGTGGGTGTACAGTAACAGGACCAGAGACCGTGCCTGGAAGGGAAGCGGCCAGCCCACAGGCAGGTAGTGAGCCAGCAGGCCTGGGCCAGGCCCCGCTTTATGACTGTGGAGAAGAATGGGAGGCAGGGAAGGGAGACTCCACCTCACGACAGCAAGTCAGGAACACCTGCTGGGGGAGGGCGGGAGGACCCCTCAAAGGGCCCTCCTCTGAAGTCCACAACTCTACACCACATAACATGGTACAGGGTGCCACGTCATGCACACGATGCCGCTTGCCAGCTTCTGATCTCCTTGCCGCATGCCAGGGGCTTGTTCTCTAGTCCGTCTCCAAAGTACATTGTGAGAGAGAAAGTGAAGAGGATGTGTGGAAAGTGCCAGAAAAGGCACAATTCGACTGTTAATCTGTACAGGGGCCTAATTGCCATCAGAGCAGGGAGGGAGGGACATAGAGAAAGGGAGAGAAGGAAGAAAGCCAGGGAGGGGAAGAGGCTGTGATGTCTAGATGCAGAGTCCTCAGCGGGAGGTCCTCCAAGGCTTCCTCTGAGTGCTGGGTGCTAATCCCCTCCAGGTGGGCCTGAAACCCACTCCCCGTGAGAACTCACTCATCTGAGCCATCTGTTTCGGTGCAGCATGAGCTGAGCCAAGTGGCTTCTTGCTGATGTGTTTCACCCTCGGAAGGAGGCTCAGTGCTCCTGTGCTGACTCCTCAGGCTCTCGAGGTGGTGTCCACTTGGCTAATGCAAGAATCAAAAGGTTGCCTCCCCGTGGGTTGCACCACCCACTCGTCACACTCCGTGAAGATTTCGTTCTTCCTTCCTTCTCCCAACCCCCCATCTTCAGCCCTAGTTGTACCTAAACTGTCTAAGGAATGCGTTTCCTCTTTTCCCTCTGGTATTCTCTTTTCCTTTCTCCCCCCAAGTCTTTCCCTACTCTGCTGAGAACTCATTCTCAGTTCTCAGGGCATTGTCTAAACCTCAGGGAATGGTCCAGGCATTTACCCGTTGCATTTTCATCAGCAGTGCTTTGCTGGAGTCACCCTGCACATGGTTCTAATATGTGAGGCATTCCTGCTTTCTCCAGCCCGCTCCCCTCTGAGTTTGCAAGGAGAAAGTTCTGGGAATGCACATAGTCAAATAGACTGCTCCCAAAGTAGTTGGATTACATTTTTGTAATGATTCGGGTCTCCCTGGTCACTGTAGTCTGTAAATCCAAATAATGCACTAAAACCTGTTTTGATCATTAAGTGTACTTTTTCAGATAAGTTCAAAAGGTTTGTCAGCTTTAAAAGCTTTGCTTTATTTTATTATTATTTTTTTTTTTTTTTGAGACAGAGCCTCAAGTTATCCCCCTGGATAGAGTGCGGTGGCATCACAGCTCATCGCAACCTCCAACTCCTGGGCTTAAGCGAGTCTCCTGCCTCCGCCTCCCAAGTAGCTGGGACCACAGGCGCCCGCCACAACGCCCGGCCATTTTTTTGGTTGCAGCCATCATTGTTGTTTGGCGGGCCTGGGCTGGGGATTCGAACCCGCCACCTTAGGTGTACGTGGCTGGCGCCTTAGCTGATTGAGTCACAGGCGCCGAGCCCCTGACCCGTTTTTAACAATGAAAATACCTTGCAGCATTAGGAAGGTTGAGAACCACTGCTCCAGAGGGTGAAGGTTTGGTCGTTCTTGTAAAATTTGGGCTTGGAAATGTATGCCAAGATAAGAGCTTTATTTTCTCAGGAATATGTTCATGAATTGTTTCTTGAGCATCATCACTAGTAAGAATTTGAGGGATTCTGGGTGGCACCTGTGGCTCAAAGGACTAAGGTGCCGCCCCATATGCCGGAGGTGGCAGGTTCAAACCCAGCCCCAGCCAAAAACCACAAAAAAAATTTTTTTTGACGGGTTCTGTTTTTTTTTTTTTTTTTTTTGAATCAGAGCCTCAAGCTATTCCCCTGGGTAGAGTGCCATGGCATCACAGCTCACAGCAACCTCCAACTCCTGGGCTCAAGCGAGTCTCCTGCCTCCGCCTCCCAAGTAGCTGGGACCACAGGCGCCCGCCACAACTCCCGGCCATTTTTTGGTTGCAGCCAT
>CAUYQV010105852.1:0-52504 GCA_963574575.1 Galagoides demidoff | reverse complement strand
TCTCTAAATGTAGAATATAAATGTCTTAACACAATAACTAAGAAAAAGACATGAAGGCTATGTTAACCAGTTGGATGAAAGTACTTCAAATTGTATACAGAAACAGTACACTGTACCCCATGATAGTATTAATGTACACTGTCATGATTTAATAAAAAAATTAAAAAAATAAATACTAATCAATTAAAAAATATACCCAGCAAAAAAAAAAAAGTGCAAAGCCTAATTTATATGGAAAAACAAATGGCTCATCAAGAAATGAACGTTTCTGTTAAAAATAATTTCAGTTATTTTATGACAGTGAGTTGAAGATAACTTCTATAAGATTCTATAAATGGTAGCTATCAACAATGGAAAAGCAAAGGACAATATGAATATTTAAAGTCTTTGGAAGGATAATTCTTTAAAAAGTAACAGTAGTAATGTGGTTAGCAGAATTATTAATAATATAAAAGAGATCTAGAAAAGTCTTTGTAATAAATATATGTTGGAAACCCCTGTATAGCTTCATATCATTAAACTTTGTAAAATGAATATTTGATTTGTCTTGGTGCACATAAGTCATTTGCCTTAACACTATATACATATCAATATGTGTACATTTATACATGCACTAGTTATCAGTATATTCAAATTAATTATCAACATACAACAAATTGGTTATCAATACACAACATTCATTGTAAGTACTCTCTTCTGTACGTATAAAGCATACAAAAAAGCAGGCTGTGAGCTCTGAAATCACTGAGTTTACCCTCGATGCAGGGAGTCAAAGATACTTCACATGGTTTTTATAATTGTATAGTGTTTGTATTATCTGGAGCAAATTAATACAGTTGGCACTGAGTGCTGATGAAGGGCGTTTCAAGCAGGATACATGTGCCTGTTATATCTATGTTTCACACAGCGGATAACTTTTGTGGGATTTATAGACTTGAGGACATTCCTGTGCTCACTCTAGAATCCACGTCCTCCTTCACTCTGAAATCAGCCTGACAATAACCTGGACTGTGTGGTCCCCTCTCATCATGCTAAGTAATGAAAACAATTGTAGCTCAGGATACTCTGAACAGGTCCACACAGGAAGTTTATTTATCACAAACATAATGCTTTAGAAATTATCAAGAGATCACTCTAGTTCAGGTATCCTCAAACTACGGCCTTCAGGCCACATGTGGCCGAGGACATTTATCCGGCCTGCCAGGTGGTTTTGCCACCGCTGCCTGTCCTGCTTAGCAACCGACTTGTCCCAGGGCCCACAGTCTGGCCCTCCAACTGTCTGAGGGACAGTGAACTGGTCCCCTGTTTAAAAAGTTTGAGGACCCCTACAGAGTTGATTCTACTATAATGCCAAGTCTTCATTTCTGCTATTACATAATGCCCAAATCAAAACAAAACTCTACAGACAGAAACAGCAAACTTTGGAGTTAAGAGATATGATGTCAAATCCAAGCTATTATGTGGCTTTTGGTAAGTCAACCTCTCTGAGCCTTAGTTTCTCTATTTATAAAAACGAGATAAAAATATCTACCTTATGGTGTGATAGAAGATAAATGACATACCACGTGCAAAATATCTAGCACAGTGCCTGGTACATAGTAGGCACTCAATAAATGTAAGTATAGTTCTTTCTACTTCCACTGTGCCCTCAAAGCAATTTATGATTTAGCATAAAACATCGAATAAATGTTATACACATAATTGTCACTCTTTATCAACCTACTTTTTTATATTTTCAAGCGCTAAGTAGTTTTATATCATTATTACTACTTGCAATAACTAAGATAATATTTTATATCTACATATTCACATGTAGAATACAAACCACAAATTACACATAGAACATGGTTGTGGTGTATTATTAACACGCCAGAAAGTTACACTTGCACCACATTGTTATATGACTTTTCCCACATCAAAAAAATTTAGAATAGAATATTAATAATATCATGAAGGCTATTTAAGAGGAATTGAATAAAGTCAGACTAATGCTACAGAAATTATAATTCTAGGATCTTAAATGAAAATATTTCAAAGAAGAGTACTAAATGAATTATGCTTACATGTTTCCAACGTGCAAGCTTTCCTTTTATATTCGTTTCAGACTTGAAAAAGATATCTTTAAGGAACATGTCTTCATATCCTCCTCTGGTGACGAAAACCCATTTGCTCTCAAAGTCTCTCAGCATTTTTTCCTCGTGTTTTTTATACACAAAAAAGGGTCTGAATACAAAGGGGGGAAAACTATTTATTAGCATTTTGCAACAAAAAGGAAAATTGCCCATAATTTCACTCACATCTTAGAAAACACGATGGCAAGCGAAATGCAATACTGTATATGTTTACCTCGGATTACCAGATAATACTGTTTAGGGACTAAGTTTTGTTCGTGAACTCTCCCTCGGAGATGGATAAGTACTGAGAAATTTCTGCTGCCGTATATCCACAAACAGCTCTGCGCCTACGTGTATTTTAAAATATAATGGCAGGGAGAACATGACAAAATCATGTGTTGGAAATTTAAAGTAAACAGTGTGAAGTCTTTTCTTTCTTTCTCTCTAGTTAGGAAGTAACCATTTTTTTTTTCTTTCTTTAATTGTGGCAAAAGTCATTCCTCTACCCTACAGAATATTTTCACTGCATTACAAATACAAGAAGAAACACCCTAAAGCAGTGTGAGCCAGCAGAATATAAGCCACAAGATAATTTCACATTTTCTATGACTGTAATAAAAAGGTGAGAAGAAACATACAATTAATTTTAATATTATGCTTTACTTGATCCAGCATATCCAATATATTACCCATTAAATGGCATCTACAAGGTAACATCATATTTAATGATGAAACACTAAACATTTTCCAACATCTAAAACAAAAAATGGATGTCCTCCTTAACCAAATCTATTCAGTATTGTACTAGAACTCCTTCCTAGTCCAACAGGCAATAAAAAGAAAACTATAGTTCAGACTCACCTCTCAATATAGATGGAAAAATTCCAAATGTTAGTGAAAATAATCCAGTGATGTAAGCAAAGAACAGTAACGCTGTCACCACGTAATGCAAAACTGATTACATCAACAAATTAGTGAAGGAAAAATAAGGTATGGTTATAGAAACAGCTACAGAAAAGGTACCGGATTTAATTTAACAGCCAATATTTACTTTAAAATCTTTGTTAGAGAGGATCAAAATAAAGCATTTTGCTATTACGGTGATGATTTACCAAAGATCAATAACATCCACTCCATGTTACAAAATAGAAAAATCATTTGGAGGCGGCGCTGTGGCTCAAAGGAGTAGGGCACTAGCCCCATATGCCAGAGGTGGTGGGTTCAAACCCAGCCCTGGCCAAAACTGCAAAAAATAAAAGAAAAATCATTTGGAATGCAATGGTCAAGGAGATAGAAAGTTTACCGTAACCATTACTATAGCAGAAATAAAACGCAAGTGAACAGCAAAAGCCACCTTCTCACTCCTCAGATGTGTTAAGTGGGCATAACTATTTATTCCTTTAAGCAAAGTATTTTTATTGATGATCTACAAATTAGAATAAAATATAGGAAGAGAATAAAATTTATAATGACTTAGACAACACGATGGTAAAGGAGGAGTTTATTGCTCGCTCGCGATGACTGGTCTGGGCTGGTGAGATAGCTCCACTGCATATGGTCATTCAGTCTGGATTCTCCGTCCTCAAAAGCACTGTCAGCAACCTACAAGACGAATGTACTAGGGCCGTGGAAAGTAAAAGAATGGAACAGAGGGGACACTGCACCCACGGAAGCATGTAAAGAACTTGTCACTGCTGCTCATTTTCAAATGTAACAAAAGTGTAGTCAGAGGAACAGCCACAAGAGAAATTGTTAGTGCTCAGCCACTAACAATTCTACTTACATCTTAGAGAAGATGACAGTAAATTTAATGCAGTTTAATAGAAAAAAATGGATATTTAGAGGAAAACCAGTTCAGTAATCTGCAGTATGCCCTATGACGAGAAAAAAAGCCCTAATACCATGAAGCTTATAGTCTCTAATAAGTGAGATTGATAATACAGGAACAAAACACAAAATGTATAAGGAAACTCTTTTTTACATAGGCGGTCTGGGATAGCGTTGCTAAAGAGGGACAAGATACAGTGACATCTCAGAAAAACGTTCTTGTCATGCAAACATCAAGTGCCAAGGCCAAGGGGCAGTGAGGTCTCTCTTGCTTCGTGAGGCAAGACCACTCTGGGCATCTCTGAACAGCAAGAATGCCACTAAGATGGAAATGCATTGCCGAACAAAAATGGTATTAATCAGGACGTCTTTCAATACAAAATAAGTCCCAAATATAAGTTCTAACCTCTTTTAAAACTAAAATATATTTATAAAAATCTGAAAAGGAAAACCCAGTATAGCTTAAAACAATAAAACAGATTAATTCTCCAAGACAGAATTTCTTATACAGCGGGTAGTACTCAATATTAAAAAATTAGAGAAAAGACCTACCCCCAAATATCAATACAGTTCCCTGTATCTGGAGCTCTTGCCTTTATTCTCCCAAAATTAAGGTAGTAGAATTTTATTCTATCCTTTTTTAACACTGGAAAAATGAGATCATATATCAAAGAATATTTTAATGTCCTGAAATTTGAAGATTCGAGACCCAGGCAGTAACTTCAGCAATTTCAAAAAATTAATTTTTTTCTGTCAGATTAAATAGCAAATACATTATTGGATAAATTATTACTTTACAACTAAATATAGAGGTATTATTAATAAAAATACCGGATAATTTTTAAAGGTTTGAGTCCTCAAAGTTTTCTATTAATTGCCTGGATTCAATTAGAAAAATATAGAATTGAACATCAAAATTCAAAGAGGTGCGATCACAGTAATTTTTCAATGGAAAGAACATACATACATTTACTAACATATCTACAAAATATTATTTGCAAAGAGCTTTAAATCTACATATTAAAGAAAATTTCAAGTTATGCAAGTGTATATCCATTGAAAGGAATAAATACAGCTATTAAAAATTATGGAATAATATTTAGTATAGAAAATGTACACAAGCCTATTAGAAAATAGTAGGCATTTTTTTGTAAAAAGAAAAAAACTCCCCCCCAAAACATAAATATATACATATATGTATGCATTTATAAAAAGTGTGCAAACTCATACAATTATCAATCATTCCTGTTCCCTCTCTTTTACAGACTATTGCCCAACCGCCCACTCTTACATTTGGTTCCCTATTTTTCCCTTACTCAGATGGATATAAACATTTGCTCTTCTATTCAATAAACATGGAAGTCTGTTAAATGTATACTTTTGTAACTTGCTGTTCTAACTTAATACATTACTGAAATTCCCAAGTTAAACAGGTTTTAGAACTAACTCCTTAATTTTTTTAAACAACCGCATAGCATCTTATACTTTCTCTGTATCCATTTCAACGAAGGACATGTAGTTTTTTGAAGTTTTTGCCACTACAAATAATACAACATCTGTCTCTGTCACACACACTCTCACACACATGCACACCATTTCATTTTGTAATATAAGTTCCAAATACATATTTGCATTTTCTATTTCTCTCTCTCTCTGCCTATATATGTTTGCACGCACATACATACATACAAACATATATAGGCAGAGAGAGAGAGATTTATTTGGGGGAACTGTCTCACACAACTGTGGAAGCTAGCAGGTCTGAAATCTGTAGAGCAGGCCAGCAGGGGAGAGTTGATGTTGCAGTCCAGAGGACAAATTGACAGTTTGGAAATTCAGACAGGGTTCTGATATTGTGGTCTTCAGGCAGAAATGCTTTTGAAAAGCTCAGTCTTTATACTGAAGACCTTCAATTGCCTGAATGAGTCCCACGTGCTATGAATACTCAAAGCATATGGATTTAAATGTACATAGCATATCCAAACAAATAACTTCACAGCAACATCCGGACTGTTGTTTGACCAGACGACTGAGTGCTGTACCTTAGCCACATTGGCATGCACAAGTAACCATTGCATGTTACAGTATGATATGTTTATTAACTTTAATGAAAATTGCCATTTTGCTTTCTAGAATGGGTAGATAGGTGTAGCAATATTCAATAGTAATAAAATTCTCCTTTCCTCAAATCCTCATAAAAAACTGTTATTCCACTTTTAAACTGTCTACTAGGGGAAAATGGTATCTCATTGCTGTTTCAATTTGTGTACTGAGTATTAATGAAGTTAAAAATCTCTTCGTATGAATGTTGGTAATTCATATTTCTTCTTCAACGAGTTATCTATTCACATCCTTTGCTCATTTTATTTGTAGTTGTGTTTTCCTTTGTTTAACTACTTTATTTGAGCTCTGTACACATTCTTTGATTTATGCAGACAGATTCCTTTAAATGTAGCTAAATATATTATCTCCATTTATACCCTGCTCACAGGAAGTCTCTCCCACATCCAGGGAACAAAAATATTCAACTGAATTATCTTGTAAAGTTTTACATTTAATGCCTTAATTTATTTGAAATATATTTTTGTATGTAATATGCAGTAGGGAAATGATGATGGCTTTGTTCAGAAAGATAACCAGTTTTGCCACCATTATTTATTTAATAAATCATCCATTTCTTATCAAATGAATATGATACTCCTATCATACTCTGAGATTCCCTGATACCTAGTGCACAGAGATCTTTTTAGGGGCTCATTATTCTCTACCTCTGATTTTTCTAGGCCTATATCATCAACACAACCATTAATTACTGTCAGTTGAAAGTAATTTTTAATATTTGGAAAGGCATACTCTTTCATTTTTTTCTTGCCTATTCTAAAACACTTATATTTTCCCCCCCTCAGGAAATTTAAAAGTATATTGCCCAATATCTCTACAAAACCAAGATTCTAACTAAAATCACTTTAAGTTAAAACATGAATTTATAAAGAATAGTTATTTGTGTTACACTCAATTCCCGCCCAGAAACATGGCCCATATGTATTTGCTGAGGCTCATTCACTGATAAGAAGTTATTATTTTCTTCACAGAAACCATTTATCTTTCACATGTTGTTTCTTAAATGTTTCCTGGTTTTATTGCTATGTTAAATAGGATTTTTTTTCCCATTTCTATGAAATTGTGATTTTGTTAATATAAAGAAAAACCATCCATTTTTATAGAGAAGCATTTTGCATTCAGCCACCAGCCAAACAAATATATTCACTTTATTAATATATTTGGCTTGCCGCATATATAAATACATCATAGACAAATACCATTTCATGCTTATTTTTTAAATGGTGGGCAGCTTTATCTAATTTTTAATAGCAATAACTTGCTATAAATTCCAAAATAATGTCAAAATTTGGTGTGCGTATTGTATTAAAATTTCAATTATAGGGTACTGGTATTCAATGAATAGACCAGTATTATTTTTATTATAAATGCCTGCTGATTTTATCAAGTAAATTTTCAGGCACTCACTAATATGGTCACAGTTTTTCCATTAATTAATTGTGTTAAGTATCTACTTATTATCCCTCCATCCTGGAATAAACCTATTTAATCATGATTTACTAAACTTTTCATACATTGCTGGATGTTGATTCATCAGTGATGAATTTTTGTGTCTACCCACATTCCTGATGCTGGAAAAGAATTTTCATTTTTATTACCCTGTCATATGCTAGATTAAAATTATATCAATCTTATGAAATAAACTGTTGTTTTATAAACATTTCCTACATGCATGATAATTTAAAGGATAGTATAATCTTTTTTGCTAAAGATTAGATAGACTGCAGCAATAAAATCATCTGGGAATACTGTTTTTTTTTTTTTTTTTTCCCAGTGGTAGTTCTGTGTTTTACTGTTTGCATATTGGTCTATAGAGATACTATATTTATCTTGGGCAATTTGACAGTTTCTGTTTGTTTAGATATAATTCTTGTTCAGGTAAGGAAGTGGCATCCAACATTTTTCATGTCATGGCGAACAAATAAAATAATATTGTTTGTTTACAGTGAAAGCAAACTAAGCAGCTGTGGCTGGAAGTGACCTGTCAAAAGATGCAGAGGATGACGGCTGACCCAGGCTCACCCTGATTTCCAAGTCATAACTCCTTATACATATGTCAGTATGGCACAGAAAACTGGTTAGACGTTTTATCCTAATTTTAAAATTTCATGGTTTCTCATACTAATCATTGTAAGTTTCAACCTTATTTGTGTACGTGTTTATAACTTCCTAATTATTTTTCTCAAATATCTTGTCCAGACTTTGCCTATCTTTTTCATTAGTCTTTTCAGATAACATACACTTAGTTTTTTTTTTTTTTATTATTACAGGAAAACATCTTAATGGTAACATTGTAGCATAAAATAATTAAACTGAGGTAGGTGGAGGAAAGTAAGAGAATCTATTCAGTTTTATCCAATCGTTATTTCCTAGTTCCAATTTTTTGTTCAGCTGCAAAACTGTATTGATTCCCTTTCCAACTTCTAAAATGTATTTTAGTTATTTTAAATTTAAAAAGCACTAAGCCTTCTAATAAATGCCAACAGTGCCAAATAATGTTTAAACATTTTAAGAGGTGTTATCTATGTATTAGTTTTCAAAGTTGAATTGAATTATGGTCTCAAAGTGTAGCATGACATTCATGTAAACCACGGCATTAATCAAATGAATGCCAGTGCCACCCTGAGATGGCACCAACAGGAAAGCTTTTTCTCTTGAAATGTACGTACATATTTGGTGTCATCCTCTGTGTGTAATTTCATCCATATTCTATTTGTCTTATATGAAAATGATCCAATACTTTTTGATTACTTTCAATTTTTAGATCTGAATTTTTGATACAAGAATTAGTATTTCTTAATGTCCCGGGAAATTCTGGCACCTCTTTACAACTTGTTTCTTCATTTACTGGAATAAGAGTATGTGAAGTGCAGAAGTCCCTTCCTAAAACATACAAGACTCAAGGCTTGTGTGATGGCTGAGTGAGGGCCTTAGCAACTCCTCTCTCTACAGAGTAATTGTAGGACTGGACACAATTGTCAGTAATTACAGTTTTTAAGATAGAAATTAACTGAAGGCATACAACACAGTGCAAAGGGTTTCCTGAAGACAATGTATTAAAAGTCAGTAAGGGTGCCGGGATTTGTAGCATTTTAGTCTGGTGCTATTCCTGCCACTAAAAGCCACCCTCTCCCTCACCCCAGCTAATGATTTAATGCAAAAGCATCCCCATGGCACAGCAGACTTCAGAGAACGGGCAAACTAACTTGATATTCCTGAAATTAACATATTGATTATGAGATATTACTTCTGTGTATGTCCCTGGATCTTATTTTTTAATATCTTATTCAAGATTTTCACATCAGCATTCAGGAGACTGACTGGCAATTTTCTTATGTGATGCTCATGTCAAGTGTTGGTATCATGGTTTTACTGACATCTCAAAACAATGCAGAAAGTATTTTCTTTTGCTCCCTGAAAATTTTGTGTGACAAGATGTTAGATCTTCCTTAATTGTACGTGAACAAAGTCGTCCAGGTTCAAAGTCTCTTTGCGGAAAGAATTCCATTGAGAGATTTAATTTCTAAAACATATATAGGACTACTTGTCATTTTTATTTCTTATTTTATCAGTTTTAAATTTATTTTCCTTCAAATAATTTTTCCACTTAATATAAAAATCATCACAAATGTTGGTATCCATTTGCTTATTGTATTCTTTTAATGTCTGTGGACCTGCAGCAGTGCCAGTGTTTTTTACTCTTTATTTTAATAATTTTTTTTCTCTCTTTGCTTTAGTGATCTCGCAGAAGACTTATCCTCTTATTTCTCTTTGAAAAGAACCAATTGTTAACTGTAATCATTTTTTTCATGTTCATTTTCTTCTGTTCACTGGACATGTATATTTCTATTTCACCAATCTCTAATACTGTTTTTCTTATTCTATTTTTTTTAACTTTCTGGTTATAATTCCTATTTTCATGAAACAGATGCTTAGATCTCTGAGATGCCAGCCCTCTCATTTTTTCCTATATGCATTTATATTTGCTAGGCAATAAGTATAATTTTATCTTTTACTTTCAAATATTTTGTGGCAGAAATTGCTGGACACCCTCCAAGTCCAATTTTCCCTTTTGTTCTTAGAAACAGCAGCCAGATTTCATCCAGGTGGCAAAGCACCCAGATTAAAAAAAAAAAAACCCCTATTACATAGTTGCCAGTGTGCCAAAATGATTCAGTTCTAGCCAAGGAAATTAAGAAAGGAGAAGCACAGTATTCTCAATAAAGCTGATTCAAGTAGCTGATTTAGCAGGGAAATGTACCCTTCTGCCATTCAGAACTGCCCACACCTACCACTGCACACAGGCAGCCATTCTGAACCATAGGTGACCTTAGGGATAGAATACACAAAAATAGGAAAATAGATAGATTGAAGAGTAAAGGAAGCACGCTGATTTTGTGTAGAGTCAAACCAGGCTTCTTGAACTACAGTCTTTGTTTAAAAAAAAAGAAAGAAAGAAAAAAGAAAATTGCCTAGTTTAAGCCAAGATATTGGGGGGTTTCTATTACATAGAACTGAATCCAAAGACTAAAACATACAAATATACCATTTCTTCTTTTAAAACAAATTATCAAATTCACTAAACCTTTCAGAAACCTGTAACGTAACAGTGGTGATTTCGGGCCGCCTTCTCTCCTTCCCAGCTCTGACTAGGATCACACATCATGCTCTCACTGTCTTCTGACACATTATCATCATGTTTAATCACGTTTACTGGGTAATAGAGCCCAGTTGTCACAGACTTTACCAATAATAAACTCTTAAAACTGCTAAAACCTAGTTTATTAAAA
The DNA here is from genome assembly GCA_963574575.1 of Galagoides demidoff. NCBI lineage: Eukaryota > Metazoa > Chordata > Mammalia > Primates > Galagidae > Galagoides > Galagoides demidoff. The sequence goes on along the minus strand of CAUYQV010105852.1, from coordinate 41,652 downwards.
TACTGGCATGCATTCAGATGGCTCCTATATTAATACTATCTATTAAAAGAAATTTACAATCACATAATTCAAACAATAACATAGTAAGAAATTTTTCTTGGAAAATAAGCTGAATAGGTCTTTCTAAAATGTCCACTCACTGTACTTAACTCTTTTGTCTATGTTATGTACGCAAAATATTCAACTATTTGAATTAACCTAAAGTGATTATTTTGATATTTAAATATCCAAGTTCCCCTAAGCATACCTCCTAGGACATGACTCTGAGATTTTATTTCTGCTCCTCATCATTTTCAAAAATAAAATTATTTAATAAATATCATCTAAAATGTTAAAGTCCCAGAAGTTTTGTTTGTCATAAATAGTTGGTAAATCATGCTTTCACCATGCAAACACTATGGGATCATCCTCGTGGTAGTGACATAGTTTCTAAAACTCTCCAGATCGCTTCATAAAAATACAGATAACAACTAGATAGCCAAATTTTTGAAATATCTATAACCATACTATGTGAAAAGGTATCTTCAGGAAATCCAAAATGTGGATGCATGAGGAAAAGCCACTGACACTGGTAAGCCCAGTAAAGTGTTAGCAATTATGCTGGAGGTGACGGATGGAAGTAAAGAAGCATTTGATTAAAAAGAAAAAGAAAAACAAATTGCCTAGTTTAAGCCAAGATATTGGGGGGGTTTCTGTTACGTAGGGGGTTTCTGTTATGTAGAACTGAATCAAAAGACTAAAACATAGAAAGATGCTATTTCTTCTTTTTAAACAAATTATCAAATTCACTAAAGTGAGACACTCCTAGGAAAGCATGGCAAGCCTATTTAGGAACAGAAGCTAAATCCTAGAGAAGTTTAGTGTGTGAATACAGGAGATCTCTGGTCAGATCTGAAGAGTCTGGGGTATTCTGGGGTCATGAACCCTCAAAACTAACTAGCCAAAACCCCTATGGTCAAACCACAGACTGAGGCCAGTCTGGGGATACCAACCAAATTACACAGCACAAAGAAATGGCGAAAGTGAGAGAGAAAAAAGATCCACGACAAAAAGGGGGAGCACCTAGGAAAGAAAGGCACGGTATGTTTTGGACACTAGACAAAAACAACAGATGAAGCAGTTTTAAATCCTGAGATAAGAAAATCTTCTCCTTAAAGTGCATAAAAATTAACTTCTTAAGAAGGGCAATAAAGACGGAGCACATCTAACCCTAGACAGAGTCATCGCAGAGGAAAAGGACAGTAAGGGGCAGAGTAACTTCACTGCAGACCAGGAGAGCAGCCAGAAAGTGAAGCAAACACAAAATAAACATAAAAAACGACAACACATTATTTAAAAGTGAGCTAAAAGATATCAGGAGGTTAGATGAGACTTATGAGAGCACATGAACAAATTTAGAAATGTAGTGATGGAACTCAGAAAAAGAATGGGGATTCAAAAACTCGGTTTAGATACAAAGACCAAACTGAAAGGAATGTAATTACAAAGGAATGAGTAGGAAATGCCCTAAGAGAAAGAAAAGATTAAAATAAGAAATATTTTTAAATTAAAAAGAAAATTAGATAATAACTAATATCACTCATAAATAAATCTAAATAACTACTCAACAAAGTATTTTAGCTCAATATCTCCAGTCTAACAACAAAAAACCTTCAAAAAAAATCTAGAATTTTATTAAATATGCTGATTCTAATATATACAGTCCGGAAAGTATTTACCTGTATAGCAAGATTAAGCTAATAAGTACAATTATTAACCATATTGGTCAACAGAATTCTCATGGCAGAAGGGAGGGATAATGTTGACTGAAGGCAGTAAAGAGCCTTCTGTGTTGCAGTAGCATTCAAAGTATTAAGGTGAAATCACGATAGAAAAAAGGAGTCTAATTTCTACTATTTTCTCCTGTATTTGCTGAAAGGGCCTAGGAACCATTACACCCCAACAACAATGAACACGTCTAGTTTCCAGATCTTCATTTCCAAGTACCATTCTCTACTGAAAGAACTGACCTCTCTGGAAAGGCTGATTCCAGAGCTGGGGCTGGAAAGGCAAAAGGAGCACAGAATTTAGAGTGCGTTACACACCAGCAGCTGACGCCACAGACTTAACACGCATACTTTCACCTTTGCATAAGTGACCATAATGGCCAAGGCATCAAAACTGTGTCACAGTGGACACATTTCCTAACCTATCCATGCAGGTTACATTGTTAGTGCTACATCTGAAAAATAGAAAACACAGGAAAAACTGGAAAGGGTGTCACATCAAATGATATCAAGTGCATTAAACTATCTAATATGATGCTTCACACACACTGCACATGGAATAAATGTTTGTTTCCTATATCGTTTGCATTCTTTTACTGTTTTTACAACCCATTAACCCAACCAGTAATCCCCACTAGGACCTCCATACAGCTGCCTTTACTTAGGTTTTGAAGATAGAGAATCTGATGACAATATTTCATTCTAAAACAAAACGTACTTCTATTACTTCTTATCATTCATACGAGAAATAGTACCGCACGGCATTAATCATAATAACCTTTAAATTTTAGCCTGTACATAATATTTCAAACAGTTTAAGTGAAGCATTTTCAAGCAAGATGAAAAACAAGATGGTGTGGAAAGACCTTTGTCGTGCCCAGAAACAGACGCGTAAGAGACCTAATCATTTGGACTGCGGGGTTGTGGGAATCGATAGGTGCCTCTCAGGTAATTTTTTTCATATTTCCTGGATGTTGCTTGCACTTTCTCAAAGATGACTCCAGAAGTACATTTCTGATTCTGCCTCCCCTAGCCTCTCCATTTATGGATTGAACAAATACTTTTTGAGCACCCGGCACATGTCAGGCGTTCTGTTAGATGCTGGAGATGCAGAGTGGAAAAAAGAGCTATGGTCTCTGTGCCTCACAGAACTCACAGTGGCTGGGAGAGACAGAGAATTACACAGACGACTATGATACAGTGAGGTAAGTACGCACGGGTTTCATGAACACGGCAGATCCAAATGTCACAGATATTTGTCCTAAGCAATTGAAAGGACATTGGAAGATTATAAATTGGTGAATAAATTATTAGATTTATATTTTTAAAAAATTACTCTGTGCATGCTATGGAAAGTGTAATACGAAGGGAGCAAAACTTCCAAGGCAAGTTTCCCGTGGAGCCGAATAACAGAAAGCAGATTATACATATAACAACAACAACGATGATATTTTAAAAGACTCTAATAAGAATGCAATATTGGGCGGTGCCTGTGGCTCAAGGGAATCGGGCGCTGGCTCCATATGCCAAGGTGGAGGGTTCAATATGTGTATATATGCAAAATCTCAGTTCCCACGAGCAAACAGGGAAATGAGCACTGCTATTAGCCCGTGCTCAATACAATTCTACAGGTGAGGAAATTCAGGTTTGGAGAGTCAAGTCACGTGCCTAACAGCAAAGAGCTTTAAAGAAGGAATGAATTCAAATCAGTCTGTCTAGAACCACTGTGACACATTACTCTGACATCTCGTCTCCACAAAACTCATCCAAACTCTACTCTCACATGCTGAGTTTTTAGAGCATCTTCCCAGAACAAAGTTTTATCTCATGTTATGTGAAGATCAGAGTGAGCCTTGATTCTAAGAGAGAAAAACTAAATCCCAAGGACATAAACCCAAGACAAGTCCCTTCAGTTAGGTGATTATTTAATACACAGTATATACTTAATTTACATGGAAAACATAAGGCAGAAATAACATTTTAAATAAGCATTGGTCAGCAACTATCCAATCCTTTCCCTATCCTTTATTCCAGGCCACTTGAGTGTCCCCACTTGTGAGCCCATGCTCTCTCATGCTTTGACCTCAGCTTGAAAGGTTTATAAACCACTTCCTTGGAGGTTGCAGGGGCCTGGATATGGTCAGTTCTGCTACTTGTCCCTCACATTTGTTTATCTTAAATATTGTCACCTGGGATTTAGCACATACAGGCTAATGTAGGAAGCCATTATCTCTGCCTTCCCACGGAATGTTGAATCTCATTTCAGAGAAACTTACTTATTTTTTGTTGCTTTTGTTTTGTTCGCTTCAGAGAATGTTTATTGCCCTATTCTAGACCTACTACAATCCTACCTATATTTCAGGGGCAAATTTCATTTCCATATTATGAAATTTACTATTTAGAACTGATAATAAGATATGAAAATGTTCATTTTTTCACATATTTGATGTTTGCTATGACTAACACATATAAATTGATGACAGAGTATTCTGTCTTATATCAGTATGATATTGAGATATTCTAGCAGAAAAAGTTTTCCTGTATTTGCAAAGATTAGGTACGGAAAATTGTGCAAGAAAAGGACAGAGGAAAAAACAACTAAGGAAAGAATAATACAGATTGATATGGTAGCAGGAGTTTCGGCAAATACACCTAACAAAATATAAGACCTTCATCTACATGTTTCATGTTTTGGATTTCTATTGCATCTCATGGTACAGTTCATGGCTTATAATTTCTATTAGATTCCATTTCAGGAGAGAAATTCAGTATATGTTTTTGATATCTTTAATAAAGTCTTTCAGAATTATTCTGATAATTTATTAATAAAAACTTTATTAATTGGTTATCACATAGTCAATTAAAAAAAAGTCTACCCTGGCAGGGTAGACCATGGACCTAAGGAAACTTATGGCCTTCCCAGTCCTTCAATGGACTCTAAATTTTACATAACAAATCCTTTCATTAAATGAATGAAATGAATGCAGCAAAGAAAGATGAAGCTTTTCTTGCCTTCTTCAGTGCTTCAAGAACAATCTTAGAAAAAGTATCCAATGTACACAGCCCTCCTTTGAAACTAATTTATAGCTTTCATAGGAATGTTATAACCTAATTATAGCCTTAGAATATGGGAAGGGGGTGGGAGAGGAGAGGAGAGGGGGGTGGATGGGGGGAGGGAGGGTGATTGGTGGGGTCACCTCTATGGTTTATCCTACAAGGGTACAAGTGAATCTTTCTGAAAGCAGAGTATGAATGTCTTAACTCAATAATTAAGAAAATGACATGAAGGCTACGTTAACCAGTTTGATGAGAGTATTTCAAAACGTATATGAAAACATCACACTGTACCCCACGATTGCATTAATGTACATAGCTATGATTTAATTAAAAAAAAAACTAAAAAAAAAAAAGAACAATCTTGAATCAGAAGGTCAGAAGTTCCCCACTGCTACAATGTAAAAACACAAATTATTAGAGAATTAATTTTATCAATTATTTTCTTATTTCTTATTTCTATATTCAAATAGCAAAGAAGACAAAACATACCTCAATTTTTTTCTAACCAAGAAACCACGTATCCATCTTTGAATAATCAAAACTGGTGAATTATGAGCCAGAATTTTATTAATTTTGTAAATAATATATTTAATGTTATTAATTTCATCCTCATAGGTTGATCCCTGTATGAAGAAAATATATTCAAAGATTTTTATCTTTCATCAAAATATTTTTATAAAATATTTTAAACTTGATCATCTAATGGTATGAAGAAACTAAAAAAAATTCATAAGGTCTTATAATAACAGTTAAATAATAAATTAATTTTCATATGAACTTCATTAGTGTAAATGAACAAACATTATTAGCATCAAATAACATCAATTCTCTACACAAATGCAGGATTCTTGATAGCAACTTTTTCCATTACAGATTCTTCTTCCAGTGTGATAACATACGTATAAGATTTTGACTAGAATCATTCCTGATCTCTGACAGGTAGTGGCATAAACCCACGTTCTGGGAAACTCCAGAAGTATCCTGTGTGTATCCATAAAAAACAATAATAGATGTTGGATTCATATGATAATTTATGTTATTTTAAAATCTTTTTGTAGCTTAACTAGATTTTGGATACTTTTATTGGAATATATCACATTTCCATGGAAAAGATACTTATATTGCCCTTAAGAAAGATCTCTCCTGAAAATTCTTAAATGTCTGATCCTAGACTCATCATGTCTCATTGAGCTGTTTTGAATGTGGGATAATGCCTTGAAAAGTGAACATGTACATTCTCTTCTACATCTCTCCTGAGGATTACCAGCCCATTCAAAACACAAATGAAGGACTCATTGCTGATTAGTAAATTTTTGCTAACAACACTACTACTTGCAATTTCTTAATATTATTCAATACTCTTTAAGTCCTTTCCCTAAAGCTTCCTAACATCCCATTTTCTTTGTCACAGAGAAAAATAGGGCCATCAAATCTGAACTTCATCCAGCAATTCCCTCTTTTCTCTACAAATTTAACTATATTCTTATTTACTCTGAGTAGAATATTCCTCTACTCAATCTTACATTAAAAATATGTAATATTTTCAAGTCCAAGACTGGTTATGAGTCCCATCCCTCTATTTTTGTTTGTTTGTTTGTTTGTTTTTGAGACAGAGCTTCAAGCTATCACCCTGGGTAAAGTGCTGTGGTATCACAGCCCACAGTAACCTCTAACTCCTGGGTTTAAGCAATTCTCTTGCTTCAGCCTCCCAAGTAGCTAGGACTACAGGCACTTGCCACAACGCACAGCTATTTTTTTGGTTGTAGTTATTGTTGTTTGGCGGGCCTGGGCCGGAGTCACACCTGCCAGCTCTGGTGTAGGTGGCTGGTGTCTTAGCTGCTTGAGCTACAGGCGCCACCCATCCATCCCTCTACTTTTAATTACTTTCCTTCTACTGGCATTATCCTATCATAATTTATAAATATGATAAAACTTCACTCATGCTTAAAATGCATACATATGAATAGGCACACACACCCCAACTCTACATCCTTTTTATTTAGTTTTCATTAAGAGACCAAATTCTTGAAACAGAATTCCAGATATGCTTCTCCTACCTTCTCCATTCCTATATTTCGGTCCACTGGTTGTACCTTTATTGTCCCAGGTTAACTTTTTTGTACATAGTTAACATTGGACGTTCCCTCCCTAAAACACTTCCCTTCAGTTCCATACACCATTCCTCTCTTGTTTTCCTTTACCTCTTATTTACTTCTGGAATGTTAATGCCATGTTCATCATCTAAGTGGCATGTTGGTAGAATTTTCTTTTTAATCTATACAAACTCTCCAAATCCACAGCTGTAATACTCACCTGTCGCCAGACTTGACATCTCTCCAGCTACATAAGAAGACAGTCAAACGGACAGCTCGTTACATTTAACTGTCCCCCACAAGAATCTTCTCTCCCCAACTTGCTTTCTATCTCGTATCTTCTATCTTAGTGAATAGCACTACTGATTATCTAATCCAGAAACCGTGGGTTCTCGCGTTTCCAGGCTCTCTTTTCTTTTTGTGTCTCTGTATATAAATATTACTAGATCAAAAATATTCAACATCCCACCTATTTATTTAGACTTTCTTTTTCTTCTATTTTCTACCATTGCTTTACCTCATGTCTCTATCACGATTTTCTTTACTTACTAAAATACTCTTAATTGGTATCTGTATTAATTTCTATTCTAGCTACTCTCTCCAAACCATAACATGCTCTATTGTTAGAGTGAACATTCCATAATGCAAATCCGATCAAATGCCAAGCTTGCTCAGTGTATCTCATTGACATCCCACTGAAAGGCCAATTACTCATTTCCTGACCTGGCACACAAGGTCCTTGGTCTGGTCCCTTCCAACCTCCTTGATCTCATCTCCCTTCATTCTGCACAGGAATACCCCCAGCTTTGGCAATCTCCAACCACTTATACTCCTGAAAACTGTATGATAATCAAATTGCAATGCTCTTTACAGATCCCATTTCTGTTTCTTGAACTGCCTTTGTCAATTATTTGTCTCACTAACTTAGCATCTCAGCTCCTTCTTTCAAGAACTCTTTCTTGATGTTGGTCTGAGTTTGGCATTTTCCTATAACATTATCCCGTGCAATAACTTGCCACATTCACCATTCAACATTCATGTTGAATTTTACATGAACTCTGTGTGCCTGGAAAACACTGGGAAGTTATGACATGTCTTCATCACTTCTTTCAGGACGTGGCTTATTGCAAAGAAGCATTCTTCCCGTATGCCTGACTGAGATACTAGTTATGGATGCCCTGTTTGTTTACCTAGAAAGCCTGACACAGACTTTCAAATCTCCATTCTTTACATGTTAATGATAGAGCTGAAAAGTTTTGTTCCCACTGATCAATTAGGACAAAAATATTCTCTAAGACCAACAATTGGTTTTTTTCTTCTTCCCCTAGGATAAGACATCCTCTGATCCATGGTCAGGTCATGCCACTGCTCTTCCTTTCACATCCTGATTCCTAGGTATTTGTAGCCTTCTTTATTCCTGCCCCCACTTAAAAAAATTTAAAAATATAAAGAAACTTTAAAAGCACTTGCAGATCTTACGTCAGAACATTTTGCGATAACCCCTTACTCTCATTTGCAATAAGACTTTTGAATATTCTCTCTTTACTAAGTCATGTATTTTCTTTTAATTTAACGAGCCTATACTGTTATACAATTATTGGTCTACCACATAAGTAAGCTCTCTGGACTATAATAGGCTTGTGATTACCAGCTGACTATGAAATCACTAAGTTATTATCACTGTTGGCCTCTATCTGACAATGTCAACAGTTTATTCTTGTAACTCAATTCTTTCATTGGCTACAGTGACATCATACTGTCAATTTTTCCACCTCATTTTTATTTCTCAGTCTGTTTTGCTGATTCATCTTTCTTGTGAACCATTTAAACATCTGGATAACTTAGAATTTCTTCCTTTCCTTCTTTTGCTAACTCTCCTCAAATGATCACTTTCCTTGCTAAATCTTACCATCTCATATATGCAGATTATCCACATAGCTGAATCTCCTGTCAGGAATTCTCTCTTAAATTATAGACATATAAAATGGATTTCCAATTCCATTTGTCTACTTATATGTCAAAAACCGAAAACAAATTTGAATCAAACCCATTTGAATCAGTCCACGCCTCCCACTGGATTAGTATGTAGTCATTAAAACTATTCTTCATCTTGTCAACCAAATAAAAAAAAAGGCCACATTCCTCTCTCACACCCCTTTCCATCCAATAAATCACAAAAATACATCAAGTAAAAATCTCTCCAAAGTGTTTCCTCCATTCTGTACCCTTTACCAGTTTATTAAATCAGTCTTTATAAGCTAAGACCTATCGTAATAGACTCCTCACGAATCCCCCCACCCTCAATTTCCCTCCATTCCAAAACTATAGAACACAGGAGGATTTTTCTCTGGAATAAAAATTGAGTGATGCAAAAGCCTGAAATATTTCCCAAAAATCTTACAAGACTAATTTCTATCTTCTTAGTATTACATATAACACCCTTTGCTATTTTAATTTTGTTTTGTTTTTGTCTCCAGCATCATTTGACATGCTCAAGCATGTCCTCTACACTCAGAGAACACTAAAATACTTGTCACTTGAATGTGCCAGATTCTATCAGTACCTCTGCGCCTTTGCAAATGCTTCCATCCCACTCTGCCTCACATATTCTACACTCATTTCAACACCTCTATTTGCCTAGTGATTTCTTACATTCAGAAACCTCAACTGAAGTATAAATACTTTTGCTTTTTCCCCTGTGACTAGATTTGAACTTCAAAGGTTTTTAAAGAAAATATATGCATTTCTTTTATAGATTTTGTCCAGTACTGAGATTCATAAATTTGTCCCTTTTCTTTTCCTTTGATCATTCCTTCTTTTTTTTTTTCTTGAGACAGAGCCTCAAGCTATCCCCCTGGGTAGAGTGCCATGGCACCACAGCTCACAGCAACCTCCAACTCCTGGGCTCAAGCCAGCCTCCTGCCTCAGTCTCCCAAGCAGCTGGGACCACAGGCATCCGCCACAACGCCTGGCTATGTTTTGGTTGCAGTCGTCATTGTTGTTTGGCGGCCCGGGCTGGATTCGAACCCGCCACCTTAGGTGTATGTGGCTGGCGCCTTAGCCACTTGAGCCACAGGCGCTGAGCCTGATCATTGCTTCTTTATTTGCTTTAATTCTCTCTACTAAAATTCTTATTTTGTGTATTAGTATCCTGGATCTGACTTCCATGTCTTACTTTTTTTTTCCTTATTTTGCCCATTTCTTCTCAGTTTGATGAAGCCATTCTATCAAAAGCCAGCTTTCTTATACTGAGTTTTCTATTTTGCTTATCAACTACTCCAGTTATGTGGCCTAGTCTAAGTTCCTTTCTGAAGTTCCTGACTGCCCTACCTCACTAGTTATTCTGTTACCAGTATATCTCTACTGAGTCCTTGGTCACCAGAAAGCAAAAAATAAATTCATGGATAACATGGGTGACAGGATGGATTTTATTATAGATACGAAAAGATGGAAATCAAAGCCTCTGGCACAGCAGAGCAGGTCTCAAGTGAGTCACCCATTTCGGCTCACTGTCTAGGGGGTTATTTGCAGTTTCTCCTCCCATGCAAGCTGGGGGGGGTTTGGGGAAATGGGATGTATGTCTAAAAGATAAGCTACAGCTGTTAGCTCCAAAGGCCTGTGGATGGAAGTTAATTAAAGAACTACCACTGTGATGGTGAAATAGAGACCTATCTCTGCTGGCTACTTGTGGTGAAACAAAGACAAATAGCCTTCAGCCACCTCTGGATGGGATATCTGTACAAAATCTTCACTCTGGGGTCACAGGGAAGCAGCAGAAGACTTCAAGAGCCAAAGAGAAGGTCTGGTGCTGAGGAAAACTGACACAGAAGGCAGGTGCTTGGTATAAGCAGCTCTCCCAAGGAGGGGTAGGGACAGCAAAGGGTTGTCCTGCACTATTTTGGACTGGGCTTCTCACTGGAGCAGCAAGTAGACTTAAACACCATATAGTGGCTATGGTTGAACACCTGGCATAATGGGTTTCCCATTGGCTTTGCTGCTGGTGGGATGATGCCGTTGTGGGAAGAACAGGGATGACACAGGAGAGGAACAGTCCACATGGTCCTAATACACTATGGCACACTGCTGAGCTCAAACAGCCATTACTGGGGTGAGCTAAGTGCCCTTACACCCCCAGGAGGACAGCTTTATTGTCAGAGGACACTGCCTAATGAGCCTCCTGGGAAGTTTGGTGAGAGCTTTGGGACCCCTGTGTACACACACACACACAGAGTTTGCATTTTTTGTTTCTTTTTTCAATCTTTCCTTTTTTTCTTTTCTTTATCTTTTTATTATAATTGTTGTTGGTTTTGTTTATTTTTTTGTCTGATTTTTTTTTTATTTTTTCATTTTTACTTTTTCCATAGCTAGGGCTTCTCCATTTTTCCTCAGGTTCTTCAGCCCCTTTTATTCTATCTTTTTTATTTCACTTCTTTTGTTTCCTTTCTTAGAATTTTTTCTACTTTTTTTCTCTCATATAATTTTTTCATATAATATCTAAGATATTCCTTTTTCCTTCTTTATCTTATACAATTATACTTTTAAATTTTGGCCTACTTTTTTTTTTTCACTTTTCTGAGGGTGGGGGATAGTCACAGCATTTTCTTGGCTCAAGAAGGCCATGAGCACATGTTCAAAAGTGTTCTTTTATCTTTGGCCTTTGGAAAGAAGATAGTAGTAGGTCCCTACTATGACATATCACTGATTAATTTCTATATTTGCCAGAGTTGGGGTCTTGTTTTTGCCCAGGCTGCTAAGGCGCTCTTAACTTCAAGACACCCATCCAACCTGTTCTCCCCAAATCCTACAGCTCCAGATGTGGTTAACACACACCGCCAAAAGCCACCATTTCCCCTGTTGTTCTCTTTCTCTTCTGCTATCCTTTTCTCTACTTTTCTTCAATTCTTTCATCCCACCTCCTTCTTTTGTTGTTGTTCCCTCCTTTTCTTTTCTTTCTCTATTCTTGCTCTTTACCTTTATCTTCCTTTTGGCCTAATAGCAAAAGGCCACTTCAACACCTATGCTCTGAGACAAGGTAAATTAAAGCAAAGGAAGTAGTGAGAAGGAAAAAGTAGGAGAAGGAAATCAATGAGAAGAAAACACACATGAGGAGGAACCAACAGAAAAACTCTGGCTACATGAAAAGCCAGGATAGAGAACTCTCCCTCAAGGGATCATAAGGTTACTCCTTAAAGGAATCTGCCTATAAAGAATTAATAGAAGAGTCAGTCTCAATCTCAACCCTTCCCTCCCTCTCCCTCTCTCCTTTGCTCTCTCTCTCTCTCAACTCTTCTGTTCTACAATAAAAAGATGCTAAAAAAAATTAATGGAAATGACAGAGAGGGAATCTAGTCTATGGATGGCAAAAACAATAAAAGGAATTGATGACAAAGTGAAAAAATAGAACAAACAAATGGACAAAATATATGCATAATATAGAAAGGATATGGTGGGGCTTAAGACTTAAAGGACTCAATCAGGGAACTTAAAGATGCAGTGGAAAGTATCAACAACAAAATTGACCATAGAAAGAATCTCAGAAGTAGAGGATAAAGCTCCTTAGCTAATCCAGGCAGTTAAAGAGGCAGAAAAGAAGAGTGATAAAGTAGAATTTGTTCAGAGAATTATGGGACTTCACAAATTATAGGTATTCCTGAAGGGGAAGAAGAACATCCCAAAGGAATGGAACCCCTATTGGAATATATCATAAATGTAAACTTCTCAAGTATCATCAAATATTCCAAAATACTCCTCTTAGAGGAATATTGAATCCTGGGTTGTCTCAACATAAGCAGAGCATCTCCAAGACACATTGGAATGAACCTGTCAAAAGTCAAGATGACAGAGAAAATTCAGCAAGCAGCCAGGAGCAAGTACCAATTAACCTACAGGGGCAGATCCATCAAGGTGACAGCAGACTTCTCAGCTGAAACTTTCTAAGACACAACAATTAAAGCAAATAGATAACCTTCAGAATGGAAAAAAAATTGCATGTTATAAATATGACCAAGGCTTGATAACTATGATCTATAGAGAACCCAAACTAACCAACAACAACAAGAAGAGTAAATAATCCCATCAACCACTGGACAAGAGACATGAACAGAACGTTCTCTGAGGAAGACAGGCAAATGGCTAACAAATACATGAAAAAATGCTCATCATCCCTAATCATCAGAGAAATGCAAATCAAAACCACCCTGAGATATCTCCTAACTCCAGTGAGAGTAGCCCACATCACAAAGTCCCAAAGTTGCAGATGCTGGCATGGATGTGGAGAGAGGGGAATATTTTTACACCATTGGTGAGACTGCAAACTAATACAGCCTCTTCAGAAAAAAGTATGGAGAAACTTCAAAGAACTGACATTAGACTTCCCATTTGACCCCACAATCCCACTAGTAGGCTTCTACCCAGAACAAAAACAATCATTTCATCATAAACACATTTGCATTAGAATGTTTATTACAGCTCCATTTACAATTGTCAAGGTAGAGAAACAACCTAAATACCCATCAACTCAGAAATGTGTTAACAAGCTGTGTTATATGTATACCATGGAGTACTATTCAGCTGTAAGAAAAGATGGAAGCCTTACATCTTTTATATTAATCTGGATGGAGCTGAAACCCATTCTTCTTAGTAAGGTATCACAAGAATGAAAAGCAAGTATCCAATGTACTCAATTTTATTATGAAGCCAGTAGACAATCTAACATACACCCACATAGAAGAAAAACTTAATTCTATTCAAGTTGGGGAGAAGGGGAAATGGGAGGGGGGAGAAAAGCAAGGGGGTTTGGTGTGTTCCCACCTAATGGGCACAAGGTAGGGGTGTATAGGACACTTTTTGGGTGCAGGATACAACTACAAAAGGGGCTCTACCTAAAAAATTAAAAATTTGTGATCTTATTTGTACTCTCACAATAACCTGAAATTAAAAAATAATATTAAAAAAAAACTACCATTGTATAGGATGCAGTCACATTTGGGGCATTCCGTTCTTCTTGGGAGTGGCTTAGATGGAACATTAACCAAACTGTTTATGAGCCTGGTCAGGCCTGGTAAATGGAGTCCGTGTCCAGTCCTGTATCACTTCTACATACCAGTTTTCTATTTATTGTAACCCTGACTGTCCTTGAGCCTCTCCATGAAACCTATTCTGTGATCTGTAGCACTTGGTCCATAATTATCGTGAACAGATAGAAGGACTTACAATATTTCCCAGATCCTGTTATATTTAATAGGAAGAATAGCTTAATTAAAGTCAAGCTACCCTAGCTTCTTCCTTTGATTAAGTCCTGCCTCAGTCCAGTAAGGTAGCTATAACAAAATACCACACAGTAGTAGCTTATAAACAATAGGAATATATTCTCAACAATTTTGCAAGCTGGAAGATTTGGTGTTGGATTAATGCCAATTGCCTGGTTCATAGATGGTGCTCACTATGTCTGCACATGGGGAAAACAGGAAGGGATCTCTATAGGACCTCTCTTTATAAGGACCCTAACCAGTTCATGAAGGTTCTACTCTCATATGCTAATCACCTCCCAAAGGCTCCACCTCAAATACCATCACATTGGGGATTAAGATTCAGCATATAAATTATTTTTGGGGGGGGGGCACAAACATTCAGACCATAGCAAGTCCCATCTTTATTATATCCAAACAAAAACAAATCTTTATCTCTAGGAAATAATACATTTTAAAAATACTATCCTTTACTGGTTTCTAAGATAGAGGTGATCTCCCCAAATCTGTGTGCTTCTTTGTTACTTGGTTTTGTGCTCATGGTGTTTATATGTGGCTTGGGGAAAGGGAGGTTGAGTGTTAGTATGTAAACATGCATGAAAGAGAGAGATGAATGAGAAAACAGGAAGGAATTTAGATGACTAGGCTCAAGTAGTCCTGGTAGGATGCAGTTCTCATCAGTAGGGGACCATTAAGCTCACACTGCAGTTTACAGCAAGGACTTCTGCTTCCCACTGAGTCATGAATAATTCCTTCTCTTTAAAAAAGATAAGCAGAATATTCATCACCTATAGGCAGTGTTAGCATGCCTTCCAGAGAACAAGTAACCTCTGGACAATACTTAAGCTGATGTCATAAAGTAATTATCTTGCAAAATGCCAAGAAAGATATTCCTGCAAACTTGTGCAAATGCAATAAACCATTTAATATCTGAAGACAAACTAAGTAATCTTCTTCCTAAGAGACAGTAATGCATGGAGGAGTGATGGCTTCACTCCATGGAGGAGTGAAGGAAAACTAACTGTGCTTAAATTAGAGTTCTACCACTTGCTCCCTGTGTGAGGTAGATTGTAACCTGCGTCCTGTTTCGTCATCTAGAAAATGGAGATAACAATGGTGCTATCTCACTGGGTTGTTGTGAGGTTTAGGATATCTAAACAATGTTAGCTGTCAACAGTTTTACAGTATTACACAAAATTAGATATAATGTATTAGAGTTTACAAAGAACTTCCATTACTATATTTCATAGTCACAAAATTTAGTCTAAAGAAAGTCATGTGCAAAAAAAATTATCCAAAGTAATATAAAATTATAATATCAATAAACTAGAAAAAACAATTAGTACTAACATTTTCAATTCTGTAAATCATAGTGAAAGCTTAGAAAAGAATAACATATCAAGCAAGATTTAAGAAAAAGTAGACTGATAATTATCTCTTCTGGGCGGCCCCTCCTAGAGTGAAGAACATACACCCTCGGCCTTACCTGGGACAGGACTGCAGGGACTATGAAGAGCAAATTCATCTGCTAATGTCTTCATCTGCTAGTTAACATGGGCAGAACGTGTTCTGTCTGCCTGCTCCTGGCCGAGAGTGACATACATTCCTAAAATCCTTGACTTGCAGGCAGTATATGAACCCCTAGATTAAAAGCTCATGGGGTGTCCCACTTGGGTTCCCCCCACCCCACTATTGGATGTTCTGTTGCCCATCTTTCCTTCTCTATTCCTTTCTCTGTCAATAGAAAGTGTCTATCCTGCCGCTTATCTGCATGGTCTGTGGGTTCATTCTTCAAATCTCCAAGATCAAGGACGCTACCTAGAGAGAAATTCCGGCAAAAGAAGGACAAGGGCTGAGTCCTCAGGCTGCTACCCACCTCAATTTTGTTCCAAGTGATTGCTCACACTTGTGGAGGAAGAAACACCCTATCAAGCTCCAGTTAGAACTTATCATGTCAACTATGGAAGGAAGCAGAGATTCCTTGCTTGCCTTACTTTGGGGAGTCTGCTCATTTTTTGACCAAGAGAACGCTAAGAACTGAGGACCCAGGCAGTTGCCTGAAACTCCAACATTTTCAGCTAACTGCCTTGAAACCCAACAACAGTAAGAGTACTTTAAAAAACTTACTCTAAAACTATATTCAATATAAACTTATACAAAAAATTCTTTCTCAATAAGTTTAACATTTTAAAGGCCTATTATACTAAATTTTTATGTCATATTTCCTTGGTTTTAGTTCTACATATTTCTGGCCCTTAAAGTCTATATTTTTATATTTTATTCATAATTTTTTTTTCTATCAGAATAGTTTCTCACATAGAAGTAAAAAGCAGAACAGAAAGTCTGAGTAGGAATGTGGGGAGGAGTGGGATCTAGAGAGATTTATTAAAGGAAGAATCAAGTTCTCGTGTTCTATACCACTAAAGGATGGCTGTGATTATCCATTATACACTTTAGCTTTTCAAAGAGCTAGAAGGAGGATATTGAATGTTTCCAAAACAAACAAATGATAAATACTTAAATGATGGATATGCTATTAAAATCTATATGTGTATTGAAACATCATTAGGTATCCTACATATATGTACAATTATGTCAATGCTAAAACCAAAATTTCCAAAAAAAAGTTTCTAATATGGTGCACATTCTTTAAATATATTTGAAAAGTCTAAAACATAACAATTCTGTGATTATTTCAAATGAAACCATATAATTTTTATCTTATTGAAAGAAGATAGGTGTACATTAAAACATACATAATATATTATCTAAAATTCTTAATATTATCTTCATTTTAATAACCACACAAAATCTTGGGAATCTACGTGAAACTTCCCACTAGAACAGAAGATTTTTGTATGATTTTAAGGATCAGTTGGTAAACAGCGCGGTACTAGAAGGCTATGTTTTATTAAACACTCTAAACCCAGTCCATGAAACTTAATACAATACATAATATTTATGTAAACAAAGTGAGTAGGCTAACTGTGCAGGCAGTGGGACTATAATATTTCTATTATTGAAATTATTTTTACATAATAGCATAATTCTGTACAGATTCATCTGCGCTGCTATATCAATAATTTGTTCCTTTTTATTGTTGAGTACTATTCCACAGTAAGGATGTTATCAATTTGTTTAGTCATTTATTCATTGAATGAGTACTTTCCAGTTGGGGCTACTATGAATAAAACTGCTTTAACATTCATGTAGAAGTTTTTATGTTAACAAAAGCATTCATTTTTTTCTGGGAAAAATTCCCAGGAATTCAATTGCTAAATCATATGATGATTCCATGCTCAGTTTTTCTTTAGGAACTGCCAAAATCTTTTACAGAGTAGGAGCAATATTTTATTTTACTACAAGTTTCTTTGCATATTTGCCAGAATTTGTTGTCACTGTTTTGACTTTAGTATATAGTGGTATTTTATTGTAGTTTTAATTTTCATTTCCCAAATAATACTGAACTAATGATATTGAACATCTTTTCACCTTCTTAATTTGCCATTTGTATATCCCTTTGATAAAATAGCTCTTCAGGATTTTGCTCATAGTTTGGTGTGTCTTATTGTTCTATTAAAGGTTTAAAAATTCTACACATATTCTGGCTACTAATCCTTTGTCAAATATGTGATGTTGCAGGCTTCATTGTGTTCCCCACAAAATTTATATGCTAAATTCCTAAATTCCATCAACTTAGAATGTAACTACATTTGGAGATTAGGTTTTTAAAAAAGTAATAGAATGAGATTATACAGGTAGGTCCTCATCTAACATGACTCATGACTTTATAAGAAGAATTGAAGACAAATTACGTTTAGGGAAAAAACACAATGTAACCACAGGGAGAAAAATGGCTATTTACAACCCAGGAGAGAGCAACTCAAAAGAAATTAACCTTGCTGATGCCTTGATCTTAGACTTCTAGCCTTTAGAATTATTAAAAAAAAAGAAAAAAGAAAAAAGAAAGAAAGAAAGAAAGAAAAATAAAGAAAGAAAGAAAGAAAGAAAAAGAAAGAAAGAAAGAAAGAAAGAAAAAGAAAAAAAAATCTGTTTTTTAAGCCACCTAGTCCATGTACTTTGTTATGGCAGCTCTAGCAACCTAGTACATATGGTTTGCATATACTTTTCTAACTCTGCAGCTTGTCTTTTCATTCTGTTAGTTGGGTCTTTCACAGATAAAAGTTTTAAAAAATTTGATTATGGGGTGGTGCTTGTGGCTTAAAGGAGCAGGGCACGAGCCCCATATACCAAAGATGGTAGGTTCAATCCCAGCCTCAGCTAAAAACCACACACACACAAAAAAAATTGATTAGGTACCCTAATCATTTTTTCTCTTTTATAAATTGTGCTTTTCCCTTTTAATGTCAGGATTAAGAACTGCCTAGCATAAAACCCCAAATGTTTTCTCATATTTTTTCTAAAAGTCTATATTTTTACATTCAACACCTTGACCCATTTTCAAATTAAATTTTATAACTGTGGAATTTAGATTAAAAGTTTGGGGGATTTTCATTGTCATTTGTTTTGGCTATCTGTGTACAACTGCCCAATTGCTAAGAATCATTTGTTGAAATGGCTATTTTGATTTCATCAAATTGCTTTTGCACTTCTGTCAAAATTCAGCTGCAATATTGTATGAACTTATTCTTAAGTTTTCTGTTCTGTTCCATTATGTGTCTATATGTCACTATTATCACACAGTCTTAATTACAGCAGCTATAAAAATCTCAACCCAGGCCACTGATGTCTCCCAGCTTACTCTTGTTTTTCTTTTTTTTTTTTTTTTTGAGACGGAGCCTCAAGCTATCCCCCTGGGTAGAGTGCCATGGCGTCACAGCTCATGGCAACCTCCAACTCCTGGGCTCAAGGGAGTCTCCTGCCTCTGCCTCCCAAGTAGCTGGGACCACAGGCGCCTGCCACAACACCCGGCCATTTTTTGGTTGCAGCCATCATTGTTGTTTGGTGGGACCGGGCTGGGGATTCGAACCCACCACCTTAGGTGTACGTGGCTGGCGCCTTAGCTGATTGAGCCACAGGCGCCGAGCCTTACTCTTGTTTTTCAAAGCTGTTTTAGACATTCTTTCTTTACGGTTCCATATAAATTTTAGAATAATTGCGCTTATAATTGTATGGGATTTTTAATAGGAATTGCATTAAATTTGTATGTCAATTTGGATAGAATTAAGACATCATATGTAGTGTTTTGATTGACAGACACTATGTGCCTCTCCATTTATTATATCTGTGACTTCTTTTATTAGCATTATACAATTTTTGCCATAGATGTACTATATATATTTTATCTTTTTGAGCATTTGTAAATTATATTTTTAATTTCCATGTGTTCATTTTTAGCATAGAGAAATACAATTAATTTATGTATATTTATCTGGTGTCCTGCAACCATACTACCTTACTAATTAATTAGTTCTAAGATTTTATTTTACAGATTCTTTGGGAATCTATAAAGATTTTACATAAGTGACCATTTCATCTACAAACAAAGTTTTATTTCCTCTTTTCCAATCTCTATACCTTTTGTTTCATTTTCTCACTTTATTGCACTAGCTATATTTTCCAGCGCTACATTGAAAAGACAAATGATAAGGGATGATATTATATTCAACTTTTCAAAGAACAAGATCTCTGTCTTACCAATTGTCTCAATATCATTTTGTTTCAGTTCACTGCTATATACTTTTTTATTAGATCATAATTGTGTACATTACTGCATTTATGGGGCACAATATGCTGGTTTTATATATAATTTGGAATATTTACATCAAACTTATATACTCTTTAATATTTCTTTCCTTCTGCTTGTTTTGGAATAATTTTGCTGTCACTTTTCTAGTGTCTTGAATGGGAAGCATAGATAATTAATTTGAGATTTTCCCTCTTTTCAAATTTAGTGCTATAAATTTTCCTCTCAGAATTACTTTAGCTGTGTCACACCAATTTTAATATTTTGTATTTATACTTTTCTACTGATAATGGCTTTCTTTATTTCTTTTGAGACAATGAATTTATCAGAAGTTTGCTGTTTGGATTCCAAGGGGTTGGAGATTTTCCTCTTATCATTCTGTCATTAGGGAATAGATCTTACATTATTTAAGTTCTTTTATTTTTTTTTAGTTTTTGGCCAGGGCCGGGTTTGAACCCATCACCTCTGGTATTTGGGGCCAGTGCCCTACTTGAGCCACAGGCACTGCCCTTATTTAAATTCTTTTAAGTTCATTGACATTGGATTTAGGGACCCTGATATGGTCTGTGTAGAGTTCTCTGAACACTTGAGATGAATGTGTTTTGCTATTATTGGGTGTATAAACATCACTTAGAACCTATTTGTTAACAGGGTTGCTCAGTTTTTCTATAGTCTATCTGATTTTATGACTAGTTTTAGAACTGGAGGACACGTTAAGTGCACATAAAGACAAATTTCCCACGTTTTCATAAATTTCACTCATATAAAGGCACTAAAAATTAAAAAAAAAACTGAACTCATAGAGATAGAAAATAGAATGATGGTTATCAGAGGCTAGGAAGGGTAGAGGCGACAGGAAATAAAGTGAAGATTGTTGATGGATACAAAAATACATTTTGATAGGATGAGTAAGATCTAGTACCTCAACAGGGTGACTCATTAACAATAATTTATTATATATTTTAAAATAACTAAAAGAGTAGAACTGGAATGCCCCTAATACAAAGAAATGACAAACACTTTTTGTGATGGATGCCACCGTTACTCTGATTTGATCATTACACATTATATGCCTGTATCAGAACATCACATGTACCCTATAAATGTATACAATTATGAACCCATAACAATTAAAACCATAAAAGCTTTTCCATATCAGGTCTAATTTTCCTTGACCCTTTAAACATTCTTCACTTTAAAATCACTCTACTCTCTTAACGTAAATGATAATAATAGCTATGCTTGTTTTTGGTCTTCCCCCCAGGATTAATTTTCTGTTATCCTCGCTGAATCCCTGGCTTGCTACCCACAAAATGAAACCATGCCCCAAGGCTCTGTCTTTAGTTCTCAGCATTCATCCATCTCTGTATCTTCCTGAGAAAGCTTGGCTTCAACCATGACCTCAAGCAAATGACTACTTGTATCTCAAGCTCAAAATACCATTTCTGAATTTCAGTTCTTCATTTCCAAAGTATAGCTGATATCTCTCCATCAAAATCCTGCTCAAGTAAACATGACCAAACTCACCTTTCTACCAAAATCCTTTAAATGTCAGCTGAAATTTCTCTCAAATAAGTTAATAACCCAATTACCCATGTGTAAAATATCAGAGAAGTTTTTCCTTACTTCTCCTGGTATATGCAATCAGTTAACAAAATCCAGTCAAATCTTTGCACAGCCTGCCATCTATGATGCAATGTTGATCACAGGACAACACACCTGCTGAAATCCTACCTTCTTGACTATCTGTCTAACATTGGGTAAATTCCTAAACCTCACTAAGTCTCATTTTTCTCTGTGAAATGAGAGTGATGCTTTTTCATATCAAAGGAAATAAGGAAGAGTAAGTGAGACATTTTTCAGAATGGTCCATCTATCCATCTACCTAGTTGCAAAACTCCACCCTTTTCCTCCTGTGTCAGTGCCTGGTTTTAGCAATTAACACTGTCTAACACTCAATGGTTGCTCTTTCTTTTTCTTTTCAACTTATTTATTTTCGGTGTTTTTCCATTGGTTTTAATGAGGGCAACAACTTTGTTAGTATTATTAAGTGCTGAATGTTGAAGATCCAGAATACCCCTTTCATTTTCTAGGGACTCAGTTGCTGAAATAATGTCATATAGAATATATAAAGTGCCACGATGGCTTTCACCAAACAAGTCTGTCCTCCAAACTGTTGTCTTTCTTCTTGGCCACTGCTGTTTGCCTAATCTCATCATTTTGGACCTGCAGTTATTGATCTCCCTACCCCCATTTTTCTTCTAACCTCCATTAACAAGCTACAAAATTTTGGACTGATCGTTTTCTAAAAACTTTATCAACAGAGCTAGTACTGTGAGGGAACCATTCTAATGTTCCTACTCAAGTAACTTTAATAAAACCTTCATTGTATTTATTAAGAAGCCTAAACTCCTTAGCAGTTCTTTCTCGATACCCACCCCCTCAAATTCCATTACTTCCTTAAATGCATTTCAGGCATTTTGATAGCCCTTAAAGTGGTTATACCAGCGCCCACCTTTCATTATCCCACACTACACAACAGGAATACCTGAATGAAATTCTTACTTTAGAACACAGTTTAAGACATCAGCCTTAAAGTTGACTTCTTTAAAAAAAAATTAAAACTATTATTACAAAATTATCACGAAAAAACTATTATAAAACCACCGTGATGCCATCACTTTTAAGGAATTGTGTGCAATAATAAAATTCTCCCAACTTTGCGAGTTTCAGCCTCTCTATGCACAATCACTGTTTCCTTTTTACACGCCTTTTCATATGTAATCACTGTTTGAAACGATTTTCTCTTCTTCCTTAAATTATCTAAACATATGTAAACTTTTATCATATATGTATGTGAATTTATATATATTTAAAACATATTATAAACAGTTTTCTGAAATTTTTTTACTTACGATATTGTTCACCTATTTTTTTCCTAACAGCTGCAGAGTTAACAACCTCTTTTGAATTCTCATATGATTCATTTGTTCTAACAAATTGTTATTCTTATGTCATACAGAAAGTTTTACTTATATTTTACCTACTGTTTCAGTATTCTATAACCTTTAACTAGGTATTGAGTTTTCTCAATCACTTCTTCCAATATTTATAAATCAACAGATAATGATGGTTTTTCCCTAGGTTACCAAATTAGTAAGAATTGAATATTTTATCCTCTTCCAACAACAATCTAACCGATTTTTAAGGTACTTAAAAAAATTATCAAAAATTTCCTCTGGGTGTTATTCATATACCCAAGCCTGAATAAATTAGAGATCTACTTTCAATTTGAAAAAGAAACGTTTGTTTCTCTACAATTTTATCGTTTGGGGCTTAATTTTGTTTGTGCAATAGACATACAACTTTCATAAATGTTAAGATATATAACTATTACTAATAATTTATTGGTTTGTAATTTTTATATCAATAACGCAAAAATATTAAAGAGTTCAATAATTTATAGATCTTATAAAGTAAAGTTTTACTTCTATAAATTTATTTAAAATGAAATCCTATTGAAGCGAATTACCTTTCTTAAAGCAGGGCAGAAATTAAAGAAAAGTCGATGGTTACATGTTTTAAATCTTTCAGAAAGACTCCAGCTCTGAATGATTTCTTCATCAGATATCACATGACAATCCAGCGCCTTCAAAGACCACACGCTGTTAACAAGAACATGTCTATATCCTTTTTTAAGACTTACTGGACAATCAAACATAGTGAGAGCAATGAGATTTGGACAAGCAGATAATACGCATATATTTTTTAACTTTGAAAATCCATTGTCATGAAGATAGAGGAGTTTCAGGTTCTTCAATCCACTCCAAAATTTAGTATTTGGTAGAAGCTTTATCTGAAATGTTATTAAAAATATTTTGAATTCCACTATTACTTTTCCATAAATAGCATGGAAAATAGTAAACATTATATATCTTTTGAAATTCACTATTTCCTATATGGCAATTAATAATCAAAAAGAGCATTACTAATTATCCAAATGATGAGGGGGAAAACATGCATATACTGGGCATCTGGACCAAGTTGCAATCATTAGAGTAATGAAATACATCATCGTATGTATTACTTTGTATTAGGATGACTGCTTAAACATTTCTAAAATATTTTCCTTAAATAAAGAATTAAAGAGTAAAATGTTTTTTGTTTTGTTTTGTCTTTGAGACAAAGTCTATCCCTGTCATCTGAGCTACAGTGCAGTGGTGTAATCATGGTTTACTGCACCCCTGAACCCTTGGGCTCACGCAATTCCACTGCCTCAACCCTCCAAGTAGCTGGTACTATAGCCACTTACCACCGTGCCCAGCTGAAGAAGTATCCTTAATCCAGACTACAGATTTCAGCAGTAAAATGTACCAAATCATGTATTATATGCTTTTATTTTTTTAAAATTTTGTTTACATTTAAAATTTTGGATTTATATACTTTTTAAATATTTTTCATTTGTTTTTAAATTTTATTTTACTTAAAAGACTGAGAAAAATATTATGGATAGATAACAGGCTTATTCTACTTAAATTTCATTTATATGCAATTATGTGAAATAGCTACTGTTACCTGATTTCCATGGAGATCCAGTTTGATTAATTTGGTACAACTCTGCAATGGATGAATATCTGTGATAAAATTGTTTGAGAAGATGCCTACTCTAAGAGATATACAAGTTTGAAAACTTTCCACAGATTTTAAGTGAAGCCCACTGAACTTCATAAAGACAAAATCTTTTTGATCTTCTATTATGTTTTCATTATAATGACTCCATTCTTCATGACTGATTAACTCTTCTCTGATTGTTCCATGAAACATCTAGGAAAGATGAGAAACTGCTTTCAAAGATTTTGTTCAACTTTCCAAAATCTGAGAACAAACAAAAAATTGGTAAGAGATAGCTAGAATAAAAATGAACAGAGAAGTTGAAACTAAAAAAAAAAATCTAAATCCTACAGAACTTTTATCCCAAAATATCTTAAATATCAAACATGTCTAAAACTACTACTTAGAATGTTATCACTGCCCTTACCAATTAAGAAATCAGTAAGAGAAGAAAAATTTAATTTTTCATAGAATACTTAACATGAAAATTAGTGAAGCAACTGATGATATAAAACATAACTTTCAGGCAAGACAACTAATGACAAACTATATCTTGCACAGCTGGTAAAATAATTTTACTGAAAAGACATTGTTCAATAAAGGAATGCATTGAATACTAAACAAGGCAGTAGAGTGACAGTCTGTCACAATCAAGACTATGTCAAAGACGCTGAAAAACTGCAGATTAAATGAAATGAAAGTGCAATTTGGGCCTTCAGCTATTATCAACAATATTTATTTCTTAAAGAGACAATTTATTATCACATTTTTTTATGTTCAATTCAGTTAGCCAATTAGAATACAAAATTCTAAGCTTTTAACATTTGACTAATTTATCTAAAACTTTGGATCAAAACTTTTTGATATAATTTTATGGTATTCTCATACATATGACTTTTCCTATGTTATGGGTAATTTCAGTGATAGCTGTGAAGAGAATTAGGAGCTCGAGTGGTCTATTTTTGTTGTAAGATTAACCACCTTCACCATTGGAAGTATCAATTTTTACCATGTGCAGGTAAACTACATCAGTATAATTCAAATGAGAATAAATGTGAAAGTCCAGATAAACTCTCATACTCTTTCAAAACACTGTCTACTTTTTACAATATACCCTGGCCAAGGGCATAAAACCAAAATCCTCAAACTTTTAAGTATCACCTAAGGAATTTAGTTAAAGGGCCCTGTCTTATCACGACTGTATCAGAATCTCTAGGCTAACGACCCAAGAATCTATAATTTAATGCGCAAATCATAAACACTTTGAGAAAGATTAGCCTAAACTACAGGTAAATAAGTCTTCCACACATGAATAGCAGGATGTATGAACAAACCTTTACGAACTAAACCCATGTAGTATATCCTAGAATGCAAGGTGGTATCCACGTGTATCCTATAGGCCATATGGATTCCCTAAATAGAAAAGATCCTAATAATCTCTCAGGCTCTTCTTTTAAAGACATACTTTGTGATTTTGGTAAATAAAGACAGGCTAACTCCAGTAACAGTTTATAACAGGGCTGTGAGAGACCACACATGGGTCACATCAGGATAGACAATTCAAGATAGACAATGTTCAAAAGTTTAGAATAGAATAGAAAGTACAGAATCCATTTTTTGAAGCCAAAAACTATTCGGTAAGAAATCTATAAAGTGAGAGTCATACACCAAAGAAATGCATCATTTGTTTTATGAGCATGTAATATTTTAAAATTAGTAAACAATCCGGAGATCAGGGGCTCTTACTAGAAAAACTGAGTGAAAAATACAGAGTTCCCATGTACTCCCTCATGCCTCTCCACCCCCCCCCCATAGCTCTCTCCCTATTATTAAAACCCTGCATAAGTGTAGTACATATGACACAACTGATGAACCAATATTAACACTTTATTAACTAAAGTCCATAGTTTACACTCAGGTTCGCTTGTTAGGTTATGCATTCTACATGTATTTTGAAAAATACATGACATAGCCATCATTACTGTGCCATTTCCTAAAAGTCCACTGTGCTTCAGCTATCCCTCCCTCCCTCTCTCTCAGGTCCCTGACAACCACTGATCCTGTAATGTCCCCATAGTTTTATCTTTTCCAGGATGTCATCATATAGATGAAAGCACATAATACATTGGCTTTTCAGATTGGCTTCTTTCTCTTAAAAATATGCATTTAAGTTTCCTCTGCATCTTTTTAAAAAATAGCTTATTTTTTAAAAGCACTGAATAATTTTGCATCATATGGATGTACCAGTTTATTCATCCATTCACCTACGGAAGATACATAACTATCTCCAAATTTTGCACAATTGTGAAGAAAGCTGTTATAAACATCTGTGTACAGGGTTTTCTGTGGTCATAACTTTTCCGTTCATTCAAGTAAATACCAAGGAGCTTATCTGCTGGATCGTGTGGTCAGACTATGCTTCACCTTGTCAGAAAACTGCCCTGTCTTCCAGTTTCTGTGTCATTCGCACTCCCACCAGCAATGACCAGGGGCTCTATTGCTCCACAACCTGTCCTGCGCTTGCTGGTGTCAAGGTTTGGATTTTGGCCATCCTTAACACGTGTGTAATGGCATCTTATTCTTTTAATTTGCAATTTCCTAAAGATATCATGATAGTAAGCATCTTTTTTGCCATCTGTGCATCTCCTTTTGTAAAGTGTCTATTCAGACCTTTTGTCCGTTTTTTTTTTTTTTGATTGGGTTGTTTTCTTATCGTCAATTTTAAAGAGTTATTTGTATTATTTTGGACACCAGTTATTTATCAGGTATGCATTTTGTAAAGATTTTCTCTCAGTGTGTGGCTTGAGTTTTCATTATCTTAATTTTCTTTTTTTTTTTTTTTCTAATAGCTGATAAACTCACAACAAAAGCTTTGGATAACCAATACCCATCAACATGGAGCATCTGAGGGGTCATTTCTTCACATGACACTAGAAGTGTCTTTCGACATTTCACCACTGCAGAGTACACAAACTGTATATATATTTTTATGTATACATAGACACACACACAAAGTTAAATATGTACTTATAGATAGCTATATGAACATACAAAATGTTTTTATTTTAAACTATTTCTCACACTGACAATTACATCTCGAATCATCTGTTCTGAAATTTCTTTGTAGAAAATAGTATTTTCTTTAAGACTTAATTTAAGAGATAGTGCTATTCGATCATAAAGATACTGAGTCTACCTAAGTGCTTTTCAACTGAAGAGTGGATTAAGAAAATATAGTATATACACTTAGGAGGGAGTACTACTCAACTATAAGAGAATGAAATAACACTTTCTGCAGCAACTTGGATGGAACTAGAGGCCATTATCCTACATCAAGTAACTCATGTTCTCACTTATTAGTGGGAGCTAACCTATGGCTACACAAGGGCGCACAGAGCAGCATAAGGGACGTTGTAAGAGATGACAATTACCTGTGGGAACAATGCACATTACCTCGGTAGTGGGCTGCACCATAGCCCAGAGTCCACCATTATATAATATATATGTAACGGAATTTAAGGTGAACCCTCTAAATCTATTAAAATAAGAAAAAATCAAGCCATGTTTTTTACTAAAAACAACTATTTATGTCTGTAGGTTCATCAATCAGCAATAAGTTTCTATTTTATATTTTCTGGATTAATATTGTCTATATGTCATCTGAACATGTTAATGATCTACTAATGGTTTCATTCAAAAATAAGACCTTCTGTCTACGAATTTCATAAAATGAGAGGTTCTCCACTTATGTGGAGCTTTCAAACTTTGCCTATTACATGAATAACCTTAGAAGCTATGTGACGTTAATACTGTTGTAACCAATGTCATAAAATAACATCTCCTCTCCATGGAATTTCAAATTTTTTTCTACGTGAAATGAGTAATGTACAATTGAGGGATAATTACATGTTTCCCACCACACAAAGGGGAGCAATATGTCATATGTCGTGCTAGCTGGTGGTGCTCAACAGAATTGCTGCCAAATAGATTAAGCAAATGCCTAAAAATAGTTATAACAGAAAAGAGATGTGACCCATCACTTTTAAGGGAGAGGCAACCAGTGTAAACCAGGCTTGACTGCTTAGAACTGTTTTAGCTGACCTATGATACCCTTTAGCTAATTCTAATACTAAATCTCTGCCTAGTGGAAAATTGTAATAACATTAACACAGGTTATATGCAGGTACATGGTTGTACTGTGTATGCCTGATTTGTTTCCATATGAAGATGTGATGATACAGTGTGAGAGCTGTGTCACTCACTGGAAAGAACCTCAGGCAAGACCACAAGTAAATAGCACAGGTTAACTCTCCAAAGAAGAGTAACTGCTGCCTGTCCAGGACTGAATGTCTAGAGAATCCCTGTGCAAGAAGTGAACAGCTGGAGAACTGAATGTCTGGGAAGTGCCTGGGCACAGAGTGAAGAGCCAACAAAAGCCTCCTGCACGCAGCGTGGACACCTGCGTGAGTGATCGCTGATAAACCATCTAACTCACCATGCTGGACTTACATGGCTCCATCATTTCTACACTGTCCTGAGATTTTCTAGAGACAATAATTAGGGAATTAGTTTGACTAATATTCTTGCCTTATGTGAAAAATCTTACAAATGAGACATATAGTCTGAGGAAGAAAAGGATTACTGGGTCATACAAATCCAAATTTGAGATCATCTTCCTGACATTACATAATTCAACATCTTTTTTCTCCTTTTTGTCCAACAGTGTACACTGTAGCTTTAATCAAAAAGGTGTCTACTTTAAGTAAAAAGGGTAAGAATTAAATACTAGTGTGATTAAATCCAAATTATTTGAGATAATCTTCATATCACTTAGCATAATGCATTTTCTCATGTTGTACAAATATCTATTTTTAGCTTTAATCAAAAATCTAAGTATTATGATTTAAAAAAGTAAGAATTAAATACTAAAGTTATTAAGGGGACTCCCAGGCTTCATGGCTTCAGAAATTAAAAAACAACAAAAGTCTGTTTCCTAATTCTTAAAAGTTTTAAAGAAAATCCAATACAAAAAATGGAATTAATCATGGTAAAGAAAAATGGATAGCATTGAAATATTAATTTATATTTAATCCATCAAGTAAAATCTAAATAATTCAAAATTTTGGCTTCTTAATTAATGAAATATCATAAACTCTATCTTAGGATGTCATGCTTCTCTCTTAGTATAATCCCACTTGGCAAATAATTGCTTAGTCATTATTTAGATTTTGGTCCTGTCCACATCCCCAATTTAGAGATTGTATATATATTTGTTATTATTAATGATCCTCTTTCTTACTAAATTACATGTATGTTGAGAACAGAAAACTTGTTTTACAGTTAGTTAGTTATTTTCATATTTTAGCATGAGACCAAGAACTAAGTAAGATCTCAATACATATCTAAGTAACATGGGCTAAAGGTTCAGTCCTATGGGCCTCATCTAAATGGCCCATCTAAAATGGTTCATTCCCATATCTGATGCTATGGCAAAGACAGTCAGAAGGTTAAGTTCAGCTGGAATGCTGAAATTACTGGGCCTTTGGTTCTGTTCTGTTTCAAGGCCTTCATCTTGATCAGGACTCTCCATGTCATCCATCCACCTATGTCTGCAATAGAGAAGGCAGACTCTCCACATGCTTAACTCAGGGCTCCCAAAAACATAAAGTCAGAACCTGCTGGCTTTCTTAAGACTCAGACCCAACTTGTAAAGCATCCCCTCACCCCCAGTTACCTTATATTGGTTAGAACAAATTCTGATTTTTCAAACAGTTCATAAGCCACACAGAGAGAAAAGGAACTAAAATATTTAGGTTATATTAAACATGAAATGTCCAATTTCCTTAAGTACTAAATATGACAGTTGATATCGCTGACATTTCACTTTGGTGCTTCTTGTTTTATTTATATAGAAGATACATCCTCATTCTTTCAAATGTACATTTTGGCTTGTTATTATCTTTTAAAAAAACATTTTAGAGCAATTTTTTGCAAAACCACAGATAAGTGAAAAATTTATGTTATTTTTGAAATGAGTTCCATCATGGAACCAGTGTAGCCCAGTCAGCCTGAAGTGTCAATAAAGTGTTGGGGAAGGATGTGGCTGATATAACACAGGTCTCTACCTTTCTGTAGTAGAGGGGGAAATGCCCCCAGAGCCCTAAACTTCTATTTTATTTTCTCCCTTAGTTTTCTGTAGACATTTTTTTTCTCTATGACTGCCTTTCTTTCAAGAGGAACAAAAAGCCCAAATGCCTATACAGAATATTATTTTTCAATTTATTATAGTTCAATTAGTTTGGTGGCCTTATGAAAATGTGGAATCCATAACTAAACAATGTTATCTGTGCACAATCCATGGGTTTACTACTTAGCTGAATTGGTGTATTTTACTCGGGTAGAATAACACTCATAAATACCTGCAAATACTCTGTGGCAAATACACTGATTTAATAATAACACTCCGGTAGCTTAAGACTATTTAAACAATCATCATCACAGTTTTATTATATAGAATATAAACAAATACAATGCCTAGACTTTTTAACGCCAACAGTCAACTGCCAAGGAAATTTACTCCCACTCAGATTGTACTTTTTCAAATTTTAACTTAAAAATTAATACTAATGAAAATTAGACAGGAAAGGAGGAGAACAAAAACCATTGGTTTTACGGCATATTTACTTCCAGTATATTTTATGAGAATAATGTAGTCATATTGGGAAAAACTGATGTCTATTTCTACAGCCATCATTCCCATATCCAACAAATACTCCATTGAATGCTCTATGTGACAGAGTCTATTACATCACTGTTTTTTAGTCCCCTCAGTTATTATCATTATCTGATTATTTTAAATTTGGTTATTTTTCATTGTTTACCTCATTGGAATGTAGTCCCCAAATATACAGGCTCTGTTAACTTTCATTTCCTTGGGGGCTTACCTAGTTCCGTATTTTAAAATTAATTCTACCTATATGCTGACATTTTCAAAATTATGCCACATATCTCTAACATAGATTTTGCAAACTCCCAGCCTCAAGTGACCTTCTAGCCTCGAACTCCCAAAGTGTTGAAATTATAGACATGAGCCACCATGCCTTGTCATTCTAACCCAGACTTCTGTCCTGAACTCCAGGCTCAGGAGTCTTAATAATGTACACAGACACATACACACACAAACTTCCGTTACATATGCATTGCATATATACATAGACATAAGTGTATATCTATATCTACATAGATATAGATATAGATATTGTGCTTATTCTACATGTCTAAAACAAATTTCTGGATTATATCTATTACTTCACCTACTTACCCATCCAAACCCTTTCCCCCTCAGTTGATGGCAAGTCCATCTTTATACAAGTCATTTTTGACTCCTTTCTCTCACACTGTGACCCATTCCTATTCCATCAGCACATTTTAATAATTTTTGTCTTCAAAATATATCCAGAATCTTCTCCCCACTTTTAGCATCTTGGTCAAGCCTTCAATACCTCTTACCTGGATTATTATAGTAATGTCCAAACGTGTTTCCCTTCTTCTATCATATTCTCATATTTCTGAACCATCTCTTTAAATATCCCTATAAGGCAAGTCAGTCCAAACCCCTGCACTGGCTTTGCTTCACTCAAGAGTAAAAACCAAAATCATCTCTAGGGCCTTTTGCTAACCCTCTGAACTTCTCTCTTGCTACGTCTACTTTTGCTCACTCTCAAGTCTTCTATATTTACTAAGAAGAATGTTCATTAACAAAAAAAGTTTTAAACGATAAAACTATGAATGATTTATCTGCCTTTTTACCCTAATGCTTAGTGCATAATTAAGTGTCAGGTCTTCAGAAGAAAAACTAAGTTTATAACGAGCTTATAGTGCTTATATGCCTGATGAAGATCTTAAGAAGTGCAGGCTTCGCAAATAAATGGTACGGTGTCGTAGAACGAGCTCTGGGTTTGAGACTGAAATAGATTCCTTAAACCTTGTACTACTTACTAACTGCGATAGCCTGACTAAGTCATTATTCTCTCTGATTCTCAGCTTGAATTTAATGTGTAAAACCCATTATAAATTTGGTGCTCTACTAGAGAAATACCTAAACATAGCTACCAAAAATACATCTAAGAAGACAGATTTGTTACTAAATGTTACTAATATTACATTTAGTAATATACAAAACATCTGCATATACAACAGGATGACAGAGAAGCACCCAACATACTACAAATGTCTTGAGCCTGGGTGCGGACTCAATTTTATTCAATTACCAAAGAAACCGGGAGGCTGGCCTGCGTAGCCTACTAAGTAAACCTTAAACAGAGCTGCGGTGGCTTATGCTTTAGGAGCAGCAAGGGCAAAGAAGCCAAAAACCTGAAGTTCCTAAAGAGAATAGCTTTTAAATATTCAGGCTGCAGCTCCAACCAAGAGAGAAGTCACAAGGCAACAGATGACTGGGGGTAGAAATCCGTCAAGTCAGCCTTGGGAACCGCTCCTGGATGATCCAAACTACCTGTTAGGACGGGTCGCCTTAGGAGACAAAGTGGGACCCTGCTGCACTTTCGTCGTCCTCCTTAGAGGGTCGGTTCTAACAATTTTGCCGCCCAGGCTGAACCACTCACCAGGGCAGTCAGGCTTTAAGGCCTCGGGAGCTGAGAATAGGAGGCCCAGACCCTGCACTGTCCGACAAATCGCTTAGGTGTTCATCTGCTCCACAGGCCGTTACTAAGGAGAGATCACGAATCACCCCATCACGGCTTTTCAGGTGTTGGTCTGGGCGCTCTGGGGGCGTGGCTACGTGAGTGACGCACGGAAAGGGCGGGGCAGAGACGCCCGGACGGACGGCCGCGTTCGGCCCAGGGCGCATGCGTGCTGTGCGGCGCGGGCTAGAGTTGGTGGGGCGATGGCAGCTGCGGGATCACTGTCAGAAGTGTCTCTGCGAGAAGCCACTCAACGAAAATTGCGGAAGTTTTCAGAATTGAGAGGTACAGAAGAAGGAACCCGAGTTCTCTGGGTTAATGGAGGGGGGAGTGATTTAGTTCTGAGGAGATTTGCTGGACTGTCCCTTCCTGGCTTTGCTGGACTGTCCCTTCCCTGCAGGCTTGGGACACTGGCCCCGGAAGAACTGGCTGACAATTCCTTTTGAGCTTTTAATTCTGTTATTGTCCCTTATTTACCTTATGTTAGTTTCTTTCTTTAACTTTATTTCTAGTAGTTTAGGTATCAAAACAACAGAGGAGGAAGGAGAAGAAAGAAAACTTGAGAGAAGTTATGCATTGTTTAGATTGTTAATAAAAGATGTTTTAAATAAATCTAAAAGATCTGAAGCGTTTTGACCCTTAGAAATGATCTGACATTATCCTTCTACCTGTACCCACCTACTTCACCACCAATTTGTTCCGTAATTGCTTACTAGGGGGATGGGGGCTATAACATGAAGAAGTTACGGATTCAAAACTTAAAAGAGGAGCTTTGACATCAAAAAACAGGCTCTGTCATTTGTCATTCCCTATACAATTATCTATAAATGCTTAAAAAAATACCGGCACTAAAACTTGGAAAACAGCAAAATGTTTAGACCTATTAGATTCTAGTTGACAAGTCCCATTAACTAATAATAATAATAAAAAAAACTCTTATGCATCTTTTTCGTTAATAAAGAAGAGCTTTCATCTGTCTACCAAAAGTGCGGTCTGTCTTTTAATGAGTTCATCAGGAAGTTGGGACTTTATTATCAAAAATTTTGTGCTATTCTAATAGCCCCCATGAGCTTGCATGGCTCGTCTAAAGTGGTAAAAAAATAAAAGTATCTACATTTTAAAAAGCAATGCTGAACAAACGGATCCTTGGATTGAATGTTTCTTAGCCAATAAACACGAAGTGGCCCCAAAATATGAGAACTGATTTTTCAGAGTTGGAGATTAACTTATTTCTTTCTCTGAGTACCTATCTTAATCAAGAAACAATATATCTTTCAAAAGTAAATTTGGAATTTCTAAATAAATGCTATTATAGACAGAAAAAGAGATAGTAATCAAAAGCGGGGGAAAAAACCCCAAAACTTGGGAGCAATCTTCACTAGCTCTATTTTGGATCATACTGATGTGCCATTAGTTATTCCCTAATTCTTAAATCCAGAAAGTAACATTTTGAAGATGATAATAAATGTTAACCTTCCCCCCTCTCTTTTTCCAAATGGTCAAACCTATAACAGCTAGAAAATTCTGACGGTTTTTGTTACCATTTACAGTTTTTGTTACCATTTCCTTTTTCCAAATAGGGAAATCTGTGGCAGCTGGAGAATTCTGGGACATAGTTGCAATAACAGCAGCTGATGAAAAACAAGAACTTGCTTACAAGCGACAGCTGTCAGAAAAGCTGAAAAGAAAGGAGTTACCCCTTGGAGTTCAATATCATGTCTTTGTTGATCCTGCTGGAGCCAAAATTGGTATGCATTTTATGGTGAGGTTTATAACATAGGTCCTGGGCACAGTAATCATTGAAGAAAAGTTTTATGTGGCTTACCATGTATAAGCTGCATACCCCTCCCAGCACTTTTATAAACTTTAAAATTTGAAAGTAAATTGACTTATTTTTTAAGAAAGATAAAAGAAACCGTACCCATTGTGACTTAGCTTCAATAACTTTCAGAATGTTACTTAAAAGAGAATTTTATTTGTCTTATTAAAATGTAGTC
Organism: Galagoides demidoff; assembly: GCA_963574575.1. Lineage (NCBI taxonomy): Eukaryota > Metazoa > Chordata > Mammalia > Primates > Galagidae > Galagoides > Galagoides demidoff. The sequence goes on along the minus strand of CAUYQV010105852.1, from coordinate 6,475 downwards.
ACATGGTGAATATTATTGTGAACCTTATCAGTAGAGCCATTAAGGTCCCTCCCTACCCAATAGTTTCTTCAGAAATTTATATGAAGAAAACAAATTTGGGAAAAAAATAAACATTTAGCCTTTTGGGACCACAACACAGAATCCAAAACAGTACAGACTGATGGCATAACTATTATAAAGTATTGATTTTAAAACTCCAGTTTTGGTCAATTTTGTTCTTTGACTCTCTTTTGCAAATAAAAATCAATGCTATATTCCTGAAAGCTTTTTTCATTGTAATACTTAAAATTGAAGCCACTTGATACCAGAGATAAAGTGTCTATATCACATTAGCATTGTTGTAGTTAGCCAATGCTGTTTTAACACTCTAAACTAAAAGGTCAGTACAATATAGGTGAGATCTGAGGCCCTGAGACTTAATTTGCCCAAGGTAACTAGTGTGGTGGTTGTATTTCAGATATTTTTTAGGAAACCAGGTTCTAAAACTCTCTATAGAAAGGAAATCTAACTTGTATATTTAATTATGTCTTATGGGATAATTGTTTAAGGGGACATTGTAATTTCATATGAATGTTTGTACTTGAGTCTTATAGCATTTGACATTGTGTAATTTATCATTTCTTCTGTTTTTATTACTGTTTTGTGAGAATATTAGCTCATTTATGACTGAGGGTTTCATTACCAATTGTCTATTTGCTATGGGATGTATTTAAGTTTATCATTTTGTCAATATGTTTAGTGTCTGTCTCCCAGTAGATTATACCTAAAAAACGAGAGCCTTGAAGTTATGCCTCCTAAATTTACCATAATTACAAAGATTTAGTAGGTTTCTATGAAATAAACTGTACTTTTTAACTTTACTTTTAAGGAAATGGAGGATCAACACTTTGTGCCCTTCGATGTTTGGAAAAGCTATATGGAGATAAATGGAATTCTTTTACCATTCTATTAATTCACTCTGGTAAAGTTATACTTCACTATTTTACATTTTATTTTCAGTATTCTACCTTTGATACCTTAGGGACTTTTCCTCCCATACTCTCTCTCTCTGTCTTTTTTTTTTTTTTTAAATTTTGTTATTCTTTCAAGTTATTCTGCTTTGAAAGCAAATATTTCATGCTTTTCTTGGTATCATTAGGTAACAAGTTAGCATGGTCATTTTGACAAAGTTTATCCTTAAAATTGTAGATCACATACATCATCACCTTTGCACAAATATTGTTTTGTTTTTGGTATGCATATAGAAAATTATTTTTCTAGAACAGAACTCATTCAAATGTGAGCACTTCTCAGAAATGCACGAACAAAGATTCTTGCTTTGGGGACAGGCTGGTTTAGTACTGTTATCACTACACTTTTGCCTAAACTTTCTGTCTTAGATTTTTGTCTGATTATTGGTAGCCAAAGGCTAGAATGCTGAAAAGAATTTTAAAAGTAAATGGAGATAGTGGCAAGGCACAGAGTTGACAAGTGGGTGTCTGAGGGGGAAGCATATAGAAAAAGGAGGACATTCTAAAACAGAGCAGTAGGAAGAACACAATCTCAGAATGAAGGGTAATTATTTAAATTAGATGCCTTTAATTATATGAAACTTTCGGTTATGTGCAAACCTCTGTTATTTTTTCTCCATATGCTGGAGATCTGGTGAAAACTTTGTCAGGGACTGACAACCAATTTGGGGGCAGGTATTTTAGAACTACTCATCTACACAGCTTCCAAAGCATTTTCCAGTTCTTAAGAATCATATACAAAGCGCTCTTTTATATATATATATATATATATAATGGTGATGTCAAAGATAAATTTTTTGTAATTTTTTTTCCTAAGAAGTGAATTCTTAACATAGGAGTCTGACGTGATTTCAATGTACTGTTTAAAATATAGATGCACAATCATGTTTTAGCCTGTGGTGCTTTTTATTCATTATACATGTGATTCAGAATAATTCACAGGCTCCACATTATATTGGAATTTGTTCTTAACCCAGATTTTTTAAAATTGCATTGAATCAAATGGCAATAGGAAATTGCTCTCTGAATTTTTAATCTGAATTTTATTATTCTTAACTGAGTCACAGTTAACACATGATATGCATTAAATACCTTTAGAGAGATTTTGATTTTTATAATCAATACCCTTGGGTTTTTAAAAAAAATAACAATAATGCTTTTTTAAATGACTATTTTGTTTAATTTTATAGGTGGCTACAGTCAACGCCTTCCAAATGCAAGTGCTCTGGGGAAAATTTTTACTGCTTTGCCTCTTGGTAATCCCATTTATCAGATGTTGGAATTAAAACTAGCCATGTACATTGATTTTCCCTCACGTATGAATCCTGGGATTCTGGTTACCTGTGCAGATGATATTGAACTTTATAGTATTGGAAAATCTGAGTTTATAAGATTTGACAAACCTGGCTTTACTGCTTTAGCACATCCGTCTAGTTTGACTGTAGGTACCACACATGGAGTATTTGTCTTAGAGCCTTTTGATTATTTAGAACACAGAGACCTTGAGTATGGGTCCTGCCATCGTTTTCTTCATAAGCCCAGCGTAGAAAAGATGTACCAGCTCAATGCTGTGTGTAGACCTGGGGGGTTTTGTCAGCAGGACTCTGCTGGGGGTGACAGTGCCTACTTGAAATTAGGCTATGATTATGTGTACACAGATAGCTTGTTTTACATGGATCACAAATCAGCAAAGAAATTGCTCGCTTTTTATGAAGAAATAGGCACACTGAACTGTGAAATAGATGCCTATGGGGACTTTCTTCAGGCTTTGGGACCTGGAGCAACTGTGGAATACACCAGAAACACATCAAATGTTACTAAAGAAGAGTCAGAGTTGGTGGATGTGAGGCAGAGAATCTTCCATCTTCTTAAAGGGACCTCACTAAATGTTGTTGTTCTTAACAACTCCAAATTTTATCACATTGGGACCACTGAAGAGTATTTGTTTCATTTTACTTCAGATAGTAGTTTAAAGTCAGAGCTGGACTTACAGTCTGTAACGTTTAGCATCTTTCCACATATATCAGAACATTCTGGTAAAACCTGTATCATCCAAAGCATACTGGATTCGGGATGTTCTCTGGCACCCGGCTCAGTTGTGGAATACTCCAGACTGGGGCCTGATGTTTCGGTTGGGGAAAACTGCATTATTAGTGGTTCTTACATCCCAGCAGAGGCTGTCCTGCCTGCACGTTCTTTTCTGTGTTCCTTAAGCTTGAAGATGAACGGATGCCTAAAATATTCAACTATGGCGTTTGGAGTGCAGGATGACTTGAAGAAGAGTGTTAAAACCCTGTCAGATATAAAGTTACTTCAATTCTTTGGAATCTGTCTCCTGTCATGCTTAGATATTTGGAATCTTAAAGTTACAGAGGAACTGTTCTCAGGAAACAAGACACATCTGAGTTTGTGGACGGCGCGCATTTTCCCAGTTTGTTCTTCTTTGAGTGATTCAGTTACAGCATCCTTAAAGATGTTACACGCTATTCAGAACAAGTCAACGTTCAGCCTGGATAGTTATAAGCTATTGTCTATTGAAGAAATGCTTGTCTACAAAGATATAGAGGACATGATAACTTATAGGGAGCAAATTTTTCTAGAAATTAGTTTAAATAAAAAGCAATTTGATTTAGAGATACCTTAAATTTTATATACTTTTCTTTGAGCAAGATTCCTAATTTAGTAGTTTTCTGTAGGAATTTTTTTGAAAAGAAGTAAATTAATGAAAACTATATAATTACTGTAGTGTAACAATAATACAAAAAAGCCATTTTTTGATGGAAGAATATTTCAGGACTAATTTCATAAAAGGTACTTTTTGGATGTTTATCACATTCCATATTCATTAAAAAATGATGATTTATGGAGCATTGTTTTGTTCAGATAGTTAAATAGTTTAAGAGGAAATTTTCTAATTTTTTTTTTTTTTTTTTCTGGCTGGGGCTGGATTTGAACCCAGCGTCTCTGGCATCTGGGGCCAGCGCCCTACTCCTTTGAGCCACAGGTGCCTCCTTTCTAAATATTTTTAAAGAATTTTTCCATCCTCTTTAGGTTTTGGTTCCAATTACGTTTTAAATATTTTTTAGCAATTATCTCCTCAAATGTCATTCTATTTTGATAAATTAATAAAAATGGCATGTTTAGGGTTTCAGAATGCTGTAGGAATATTATAGAAATAGTTTTTTAGAAATTTATAGCTGATAAGTTGAGATGGAATCAATGCTTAATACATTGTGTTTATTTTGGTTGATAAATAATTAGATGCAAAGAATTCTAAAATTTATGGTAAAGATTTATTGATTGATCTTACCTAAATAAAATATGAATACACTTGAGTATTTGTTTGTATATCTTATAAATTTTCTCCAAATCTCTATTCCATAGGAAAATACAAACATATACACACAAAAAACTCAAGTTATATGTGGGGAAGGTGGTAGGAATAATTGAGATTCATTGATACTTCATTTCACTGTGGACCAGACATTCTCAAACTACGGCCCGCCGAGGACATTTATTTGGCCTGCCGCCACTACCTGTCCTGCTTAGCAGGCGACTCATCCCGGGCCCCACAGTTCGGCCCTCCAACAGTCTGAGGGACAGTGAACTGGCTCCCTATTTAAAAAGTTTGAGGACCCCTACTGTGGACCTTTATTTCATCATTTCCTATTAATCCCTCTAACACAGAACTGTTAAACTGGACTGATTTAACTTCAGTTCTTATTTTCTGCCCACTCACTGGTGACATTGACAGGCAATGATTAGCCAAAAGGTAGACAACTGGATTGTGGCAGAATAGGAAAACTGAGGTAATACACACATGATTAACAGCTTCAAGAAAATAAACATTGGCTGGAATCCCAGATTAAGTGTTCCTGCTTTGTTATACACATGTAAGTAAAAAGTCTTCATATCATAATCTAACAATTAGGTGATTTGCAAAGAGTTTTCTGTCTTAAATTAACATAAATAAATTGAAATAACTGGTCTGTGCCACTTTTTTTATGTATTAACATGTCAATATAAAAACGATTTATAAATTGGAAGTAACTTGTAATCCTTCAATTATGGGGGGGTGTATATGTTTCAAGTTTCTTCACAAGGAAAAATAAAAATAATTGTTACTGTTTAACATTTATTGATTTACTTACAGAGCTTTCAGAGGACACTATATATTTGTCATTCATTAAATATTCAATATGTAATTTTATCTAAAGTGCCATCAGTTATAAGAATCACCATTATTTTGGGTTCCAGACTAAGAGAAAACACTACAAATAAAACATAATACAGTGCTTTGTTACTTGAAATATGTATATTATTAATTGGAGATCTTTTAAGATTCATTTAAATGTAGATTTGTATCATTTAACCCTGTTTCATATTCATATAGGTCAATGAAAAAGTGTAATATTTAGATATTATCAAGATATTTCTGCAACTTTATATTCAGAGTAAAACTCTTTGGAAGCACTTTCAACTCAGACTTGTTGATTTCCTTAGGTCCAACCAGTACCATCTTCTGTGCTATCAAAGTTATTGGTAAGGCTGCCTTTCCTAAGAGCACCCTACCACACTGCCATATGAGTCTTTCACCAAGCCACAGACCCAGATGCCAGTTCTACAAGTCTTGCTGCTGCTGATTGACTATTACATTTGACAAATCTCGATTTCTTTTATGCCTCAGTTTAATCACATGTCCCTACAAGGTAAGTAGCTTCTGTTCAAAGTCAGCAGGAGATTTCTGGCTAATTGATGTCTTATTAAGATGTCAGAATGAAAATAATTGTTTGTTAAACCAGAAGTGACTTGTCTGCAACCCTCAATTACAGTATTGTGTGTGTGTATGGTTTCTCTTTGAGATTCTTCCCAGGAGGGAAGTAAGTGGTGGCCATTGTTTAGCATTTATTTACTTGGCAGAGTGTTCAGAGGATGTTACGTGTCTGTCATTCATTAAATGCTCAATACTATTTTTCACCTAATCATAATCCTTCACCATGCCTGGACTCTAGTTGCTTTGAAATATCTCTTGAAATACTATCTGTTGCTTGAGGTGTTTTGTTTGGTGTGTAGTAGCACATAGGTACTACCAACTGTACATAACTGAAATGACCCAGTTATGACCAAGTTCACATATTTAGGAGATAAGTCTGTAACTATTGCAGTCTGGCCAGTAAGTATTAGAAAACACAATCAGGTTCGGCACCTGTGGCTCAATCGGCTAAGGCGCCAGCCACGTACACCTAAGGTGGCGGGTTCGAATCCCCAGCCCGGCCCGCCAAACAACAATGACGGCTGCAACCAAAAAATGGTCCGGCGTTGTGGCGGGCGCCTGTGGTCCCAGCTACTTGGGAGGCTGAGGCAGGAGACTCGCTTGAGCCCAGGAGTTGGAGGTTGCTGTGAGCTGTGACGCCATGGCACTCTACCCAGGGGGATAGCTTGAGGCTCCGTCTCAAAAAAAAAAA
>CAUYQV010105849.1:0-26308 GCA_963574575.1 Galagoides demidoff | reverse complement strand
AGAGGTGTGCCATACACTGTGACCCCTGTCCTCCTCCTCTCTCCCCATTTGCTCATTCCCCTTCCACCCCACCTTGTATTAGACCATCTACTGCCTTTATATGAGAATCAAGTACATTGGGTTCTTGCTTCTCCATTCTTGTGATGCTTTACTAAGACGAATCTGTTCTAACACAATCCATATTAGTACAAAAAATTTAAAGTCTCCATCTTTTTTTAATGGCTAAATACCATTCCGTGGTGTACATATACCACAGCTTGTTATTCCATTCCTGAGTTGGTGGGCATTTAGACTGTTTCCACATTTTGGTGATTATAAATTGATCTGCGATAAATAGTCCAGTTCTAGTACAAAAGTCCTTATCATAAAATGGTTTTTTTTCTTCTGTATAGATGCTTAGTAATGGCATTGCAGGATCAAATGGAAGGTCTAATTTGAGTTCTTTGAGGAGTCTCCATACTTCCTTCCAAAAAGGTTGTATTAGTTTGCAGTTCCACCAGCAGTGTAAAAGCGTTCCCTTCTCTCCATAGCCATGCCAGCATCTGCAGCTTTGAAACTATGTGATGTGGGCCATTCTTACTGGGATTAGGTGATAACTCAGGGTGGTTTTGACTTGCATTTCTCTGATTAGGAACAATGAGCATTTTTTCATGTTTGTTAGCCATTCATTTATCTTCCTTAGAAAGGTTCTATTCATGTCTCATGCCCAGGGATATGTGGGATTGTTGGCTCTTTTATTTTTGATTGAGTTCTCTATAGAATCTAGTTATCAAGTCTTTGTCAGATTCATAACATGCAAATATCTTTTCCCATTCTGAAAGTTGTTATTTGCCTTGGTTGTTGTCTCATTAGCTGTACAGAAGCTTTTCAGTTTTAAGTCCCATTTATTTATTTTTGTTGTTTTTACAATTGCCACTGAAGTCTTCTTCATAAAATCTTTCCCCAGGCTAATATCTTCAGGTGTTTCCTTTCACTTTGAGGATTTTTATTGTTTCATGCCTTAGATTTAAATCTTTTTATCCATCTTGAATAAATTTTTATAAGAGGTGAAAGGTGTGGGTCTGGTCAGTCTTTTACATGTGGTTATCCAGTTGTCCCAGCACCATTTTTATTGAATAAAGTCATTTTTCTCCACCATATGTTCTTGTTTGGTTTATCAAAGTCAGGTGGCTGCAAGATGTTAGTTTTATCTCATGGTTTTCCATTCACTTCTAAATGTCTGTGTCTTTATTTTTGTGCCAATACCATGCTGTTTTGGACACTATGGCCTTGTAGTATAGCCTAAAGTCTGGCAGGGTTATACTATACCCCTGGCTTTGTTTTTATTACTAAGAATTGCCTTAGCTATATGGGATTTCTTATGATTCCATAAAAAACAAGGAATTGTTTTATCCAAATCTTCAAAGTATGATGATAGTATTTTAATGGGAATTGCATTGAATCTGTAGTTTGCTTTTGGTAGTATAGACATTTTCACAATGTTGATTCTTCCCAGCCATGAACATGGTGTGTTCTTCGATTTGTTAATATCTTCTGCTATTTATTTTCTTAGGGTTTTGTAATTTTCTTTGTAGAGGTCCTTCACCTCTTTTGTTAGGAATATTCGTAGGCATTTCCTTTTTTTTTTTTAAGCTACTGTGAAGGGAATTATGTCCTTGATTAGCTTCTAATCTTGGCTGTTATTGGCATATACACAGGCTGCTAATTTGTGGACATTGATTTTATATCCTGAGATGTTGCTATGTTTTTTGATCACTTCCAGGAGGCTGTGGTAGTGTTTTGCCATTCTCTAAGTATTCTAAGTTCTCATGTCATTGGCAAAGATCAAGAGTTTGATGACCTCTGCCTCAATTTGGATGCTTTTTATTCCCTTCTCTTGCCTGATTATATTGGCTAGAACTTCCAGCACTTCATTGAATAGTTGTGGTGATAGAGAACAACCTTGTCTGGTTCCAGTTCTAAGTGGAAAAGCTTTCCACTCCATTGTTTTACTCCATTCAATATGATATTATCTCTGGGTTTGTTGTAAATGGCTTCAATCAATGTAAGAAATGTGCAGCCAATGCCTAAATTCTTAAGTGTTCCAATTAGAAAAGGATGTTGAATTTTATCAAATGCTTTTTCTGCATCTATTGAAAAGATCATATGGTCTTTGTTTTTGTTTCTGTTGATATGGTGTATTATGTTTATGGACTTGCATATGTTAAACCAGCTTTATATCCTTGTGATGAAACTTATTTGATTGTGATGTACAATTTTTTTAAAGTGTAGCTGTAATCTAATGGCTAGGATTTTACTGAGAATTTTTGCATCTATATTCATTAGTAAAATTGGTCTAAAGTTCTCCTTTTTAGTTGGGTCTTTTCTTGGTTTTGGTATCAGGGTGCTGTTTCCTTTGTAAAACATGTTGGGGAAGATTCTTTCTCAATTTTTTGGAATAATTTCTACAGTACTGGTATAAACTCTTCTTTGAAGTTTTGATAGAATTCTGGTGTGAAACCATCTAGACCAAGGCATTTTTGTGCTGGGAGATTTTTTGGTGTTTCTTCAATCTCAGTGCTTGAAATTGGTCTGTTCAAGAGACATATTTCTTTTTCATCTATTGAGAGGGTGTGATTCTAGGTCTTGATCCATTTCCTCCAACCACATTGTCACATTTCTATGCATAGAGTTTCTTGTAGTACTCAGAGATAATCTCTTTTATCTCTGTGCTATTGTTATCTCCCTTTTATCATTTCTGATTGGGGTTATTAGAGATTTTACTTTTCTGTTTCTCATTAATCTGGCCAAAGGTTTATTGATTTTATTTTTTCAAAGAACCAACTTTTTGTTTCATTGATTTTCTGAATGATATTTTTGTTGTTGTTGTTTTTGAACCTACCACCCCTGGCATATGTGACCAGTGCCCTACTCCTTTGAGCCACAGGCACCACCCTGAATGATTCTTTTGTTTTTAATTTCATTTATCTCTGTTTTAATTTTGGTTATTTCTTTTCTTCTGCTCAGTTTGGGATTAGTTTGTTCTTTTATTTTTCTAATTCCATAAGAAAGTTCATGAGTTTGCTGATGTACTCTCTTTCTGGTTTTCGAATGTAGAAATCTAATGTGATAAATTTCCCTCTTAGGACTTCTTTTGCTGTATCCCTCAGGTTTGGTAACTTGTGTCTTCATTGATGTTATGTTTGAGGAATTTAACAATTTCGTCCCTGAACTCAACTATCATTCAGCATAAGGTTGTCTCATTTCCATGCCTTTGTGTGGAGATGAACTTTTTTGTTAGAGTTGAATTCCACTTTGTGGTCTAAGAAGATATCAGGTCTAATTTCCTTTCTTTTAATTTTTCTGATGTTTGATTTGTATTCTAGGATGTGGTCTATTTTGGAGTATGTTCCATGGGCTGATGAGAAAAATATATATTCTTTAGCTTTGGAATGGTTTGTTCTGTCTATGTCTATTAATCCCATTTGTTTAAGGGTCACATTTAAGTCCTTTATGTCTCTGTTTAGTTTTTGTTTAGAGGATCTGTCCAGTTCTGTTAGAGGGGTATTAAAGTCCCTGACTGTTATGGTGCTATGGGGTATCATGTTGCTCAGATCAATCAAGGTCTGTTTCATAAATATGGGAGCATTTAAGTTGGGTGCATAAACACTTAAAATTGAAATGTCTTTTTGTTATATTGTTCCCTTAACCAGTATGAAATGTCCATCTTTATCTTTCTTAACTTCACTTGCTTTAAATATGCTTATATCTGAAAATAAGATTGCAACCCCTCCTTTCCTCTGATTTCCATTGCTTAAAATATTATTTTCTATCCCTTAACCCTAAGTCTTGATTTGTCCTGCATGGCTAGGTGAGTTTCCTGGATATAACATATAGATGGCTTGTGTTTTTTTCTCCAATCAGCCAGTTTATGCTTCTTAAGTGGGGAATTCAGTCCATTGACATGTATTGAAAGAATTGATAAGTATGGTGGAGTTCTATTCATCCTATTTATTTTTTTTAGAGATGGGGTCTCACTATGTTGCCCAGGCTGGAGTGCAGTGGCTATTCACAGGTGCGATGCCACTATTGATCAGCATGGGAGTTTTGACCTGCTTTGTTTCTAACCTGGGCAGGTTCACCCCTTCTTAGGCAACCTGGTGGTCCCCTGTTCCTGGGATGTACCATATTGATGCCAAACTTAGTGCATCAATTGGCATAGCACACTATAGCCCAGAACTCCTGGACTCAAGTGATCCTTCTGTCTCAGTCTCCTGAGTAGCTGGGACTATAGGCATGTGCCACCGTGCCTGGCTATTCATCCTATTTTTGAAAGTCCATTGTGTAGTTTATCCATGTGCCATTGTGGAAACTAAGTTTTGACCTTTATCTTCTGGGTGTTTACTTTGCTGTTGGTGTGTTGTGGTGGTTAGTGTTGAGAATAGGTCTAAGTATTTCCTGTAGAGCTGGTCTTGTTGTTGCAAATTTCCTCAGTGTTTGCATATCTGCAAAAGATTTGATTTCTCCATCACTTTGAAACTTAGTTTAGCAGGATACAGAATTATGGCCTGCAAATTGTTTGTTTAAGAATGTTGAAGGTGAATGACCATTCTCTTCTGGCTTAGAAAGTTTCAGTTGAAAAGTCTACTGTTACCCTAACAGCTCTGCCTCTGCAGGTCAGCTGGCACTTACTCCTTTGCAAAATTTCCTCCTTTGTCTTGACTTTGGACTGGTTCTTTACAATGGATCTTGGAGCAGCTGTTTCAGTTAAGATACCCCAGGGTTCGATATCCTTCTAAAAAGATTGTGTTGGAATCTTTAGTAAAACTTGGAAGGTTTTCATTCATGATACTCTCTAATAGAGCTTCCATTCCTATGGGACAATCTTCTTTCCCTTTAGGAATCCCTATTATTAATATGTTTGCATGCTTCATGGAGTCTCATAGTTTTCTAAGCGCTTATTCTGCTTTCTCTCTCTCTCTTTTTTATTTTACCAATAATGTTTTTTTATTATTAAATGATAGCTGTATACATTAATGCAAACATGGGGTACAGTGTAGTGTTTTCATATACAATTTGAAATATTTTCATCAAACTGGTTAACATAGACTTTGTGTCATTTACTTATTGTGTTAAAACTTTTATACTCTAGTTCTAGAAAAGTTCACTTGTACCCTTGTTAGACAGACCATATAGGTGATCTTTTCATTCACCCTCCCACCACCCATCTGCCCCTTTCTCTCTCTTCTTTTCTGCCTCTTTAACTACCTGGGCTAACTCAAAAACTTTATCCTCTAGCCCTGACATTCTTTCTTCTCCATGGTGTAAACTATTTTTGATCCTTTCTACTGCATATTTATAGTCCTTCACTGTCTCCTTCATTTACTTAAGGTCTACCATATTGTTTCTATATTCTACTTATCTCTCATCCATCTCTTGGTTCTGTCTTTCCATTTTCTCACCCATTCTCTTTATTGTCATTATAATCCATATTTCAAATTCTCTTTTTGTCAAATCTATTAATTCATTATAAGTGGAGTTTTCTGTAGTACCTGCATCATGGTCCCTTGGGGGAGTTGCTCTGTTTTGGTTTTTCATGTTGCCCAACTATTTCTGTTGGTTCCTCCTCATGTATGCTTTCTACTTGTTCACCTCCTTATCCTCCTTTTTCCTTTCACTTCCTCCTTTGCTTTAAATTACCTGTCTGAAAGCTTAGATGTTGAAGTAGCCTCTTAATATAAGTCCAAAAGGAAGAGAGACATAAAGAGTAAGATGGGAGAAATAAGAGGAAAAGAAGGAAAGAGGAAAAGCAAAGAAAAAGAAAAAAAAGGAAGGGGGACAAAAGAAAAAAATTGAAGAACAAGAGTGAAGGAGGACAGGAAGAGAGCATGAGAATGATAGGAGAAACTGAATTGATCGACATGGTGCTAAGGCAATGCCTATAACTCAAAGATTTTGAGGGGTTGGGCTATGTAAGTTCCTCAAAATCAAGAGCTCATTAACAGCCTGAGCAAAGCCAGTCTCTACTACTGCCAAATATAGGAAGACAATGAACAGAGCAAAAATAAGATACAAATGAAAAATAAATAAAAATGAAATAGAAAAAAAAATCTGCAGTGTGGACTTGCCAATAGTATCTTCCCAGGTTCCAAGGTAGAAGGGTTCCCTAGACCATGATCTGTAGGCCTCCTTGAGCCGGACTACTGCTGTGACCTCCCAGCCAGACCAATGCTGTGCCACCCCAGCACTTAGAGAAAAAAGAAACAAAGAAAAAACAATAAAATAAGAATAGATAAACATAATTAAAAATACAGTTGTATTAAATAAAGCAGAGAGAGGGAATAGGAAAAAAGAAAGAAAACCAAAAAAAGGCGGGGATATCTTATCTATTGTATGAACAATTTATGTGGGAAAGATTAGAAAAGTAGAAAAGTCTCTATCAAAATATAGGAGAGGAGTGAAATAGAATAAATGAAGCTGTAATACTGTAATCAAAAATACAAGAGCCCTTGCTATTTTTTTTTTTTTTTTTGAGATAGAGTCTCACTTTTTCACCCTTGGTAGAGTGCAGTGGTGTCACAGCGCACAGCAACTTCCAGCTCTTGGGCTTTGGTGACTCTCTTACTTCAGCCTCCTGAGTGGCTGGGACTACAGGTGCTTGCTATAATGCCTGGCTATTTTTTGTTGCAGTTTGGCTGGGGCTGGGTTTGAACCCACCACCCTTGGTATATGGGGCTGGCGCCCTACTCATTGAGCCACAGGTGCCACCAGGAGCCCTTGCTCTTGAGGAAAGTAAAAACAGAAGTTAAGAATAGAACCAACCAACCAAATTAACAAAACAAAACACAAAAGAACAAAAAAAAAAAAGCTCAAATAGCCAAAAAGAGCAGTAACCTCAGCAACAACAACAACAACAACAACAACAAAAGATAGATAGATAGATAGCAGAAGGGACCAACTTTAATAGAAATATATACATGTTGCAATATAATGCTATGATACCAGGTGGTGCTGTGGTTTTAGGAGACGGAGAATACAGCTGGCAACTTTATAGTTTCCTGGCATGGTCCTGATCCCTAACTTCATTGCCCTCAGTGATCAGCTGATTGTTTCCTCAGCATTTAGTCCCTGCCATGTTGGGATCATAAAGCTCTTCAGAATCTTTCAGAGGCAGGTCTCACAGTGTCCCCTGACACCAGTTCCTGAAGAGTGAGGGAGCCATTCAGTCTGCCCCAAGAGTGGGAGCCCTATCCAGGCTGATGAAGCAGAGACAGCCATGCTTTAAACCCATGCTGAGATACCCACCCTCATGATCTTCCACAGTGGTAGCCCCCTGGCTGCCTTACCAGCCACCAAACCGATGGTAAATTCAGTCAACCTGTTATTCAAATCTGAATGCTGTATACTGTTTGAGTCCACACACTCTTCCAAGCTTTCCACTCAATGCACAGCTTTACCTGAAAACCAAAAACTGCAGAAAGGCTTCCTCGGACCTCCATGGAGGGCCTGGCCTTTCCCACCATCTCCCAGTCACTTACCTACTGAGTCAGACCTCCACATCTCTGAATCACATGCTGTCTCTTGCATGCCACCTTGCTGTGTTCCTGAAGCTACAACTCCAGGTAAGGATCCTGCACCTGGCATGGCTGGTTTCTCTTTTCTCCCAGTCATACTACATTATAAACATTCTTTACATAATGGAGATGCATATATTGTACATATGTACACACATATGGAACTAAGGCTACTATACTGATATATAAGTATATAGAAAATAGTTTGTCCTCTTTGAAAAAAGGCAGTTTAGTTAAAAAAAAAAAAGCCTCTCCTATATGCATATGTCAGAGGCAGTAAGAGAAAGGGAAGGTAGTATGGCACTCTGAACTTCCAGATATTTTCTGTAAAAGGTTTATTTCTTATTAATACACATGGGGAAAATTGTAACTGATGTCAGAACAGTTATTAAATCGGGGACTATAATTCTATTACAATGATGTTGAGTTCCAGTACACATATTAAACAAATATCTGGCAAGTGGCATGCACATATACATACATACTCACATAGATGAACAAGAGACAACTCAGAAAATATTCATGTGCTTTTGTTACCGCTGTTTATGCAATTTATTTCTTGTTCTTAGACTTTTTATTCTAGTGGATGTCAATATTAATCAATATTATACTTTATTAAAGGCTTTGATGTTACATATGAAACAATAGTTTTGATATAACAATCTCTAGATAAAAACTATTACTTACCTTTCTCAAATTGATAGACTTCCCCCTTATAACAAACTCTGATAATACTGTGGAATACTTTGTTGAAAACTTTCACATATTCAAAACTCAATTATCAGATACTTCATAGAATTTTTTTGGTGGAGGATTTCCTATGTGTATTGCAATGTTACATTTCTTTCTCTAATATTAATCTGACTGGTGAGGAAGAGATGTGGATAAAAGCTATGGTCATTCAGAATGCCGTCAGAAGTTTCTCCTTTGTGACACTTCTGATAAGCAGATGTCCTGAAAGATCATATACATAGGTTTTATTAACTGAGGTTGGTGAGTTTATGTCACTATTAAGTATACTTCAAATCTTTAGAAGCTTAGCAGAGATCAAGTTTCTTTCCTCACCGCAAAAACTCCAACTGTGTACATGGAGAAGAAAACTCCATTCTACAGAGCCATTCTTTGACTTTGGTTCCTACTATCTTGTACTTTTCCATCACTAGTGTCCGAACCCCAACGTGCCCCTCCATTCATTCTCATGAAAGATAGAAGAAAACATTGATAATTTTAGTGATGTATTTACTGAGACTTTTCTGTCATTGGTCTCCCCTCCCCACAAATACCACTAACTAGAGGTTAACAATATGACCCTATTTGGACAACAGGTTAGTTGAGAAATCTATACTAAGCATGACATGAGGAAGAAGTGGATATGTTTATTGATGAACATTTTAATAATCATTATATGACATGGTGATTACTGTCATGTAAGTCAAACTTAAGGTTGACTTATGGTATGGGGATATCCACATCCATTACTCTCATTTTTCTCTATTTTGATATGTCATGAAGTCTTCATTCTCTTATATATTTTCTGCTACACTGACGTAGTAGGCTTTTGGCTAAACTTTCTCATTGTGTGAGATCTCTAATGATGAATGAGTTCTGATTGCTGGCACAAAATTTTCACATTTTTATTTATTTTTCAGAGATTTTTCTATAGCATGTAGCATGAGTTTTCTAAGGATTGAATTCACAGAGCATTTCCCATATTTATAATCTTTATGGGTTTCTTTGCTGGGAGATTTCTCTGATATCCAGTGAGGATTTCACTGTAGCTGAAAGTCTGTCCTCATAAAATATTCAAGTATGTCTCCCTATGTTCTTTTATATTTTCCAAAGGTTTATATTATACAGAAGAAATTCCAGTATTCACTACATTCATATTCTCTCCTGTGTTTTTTTTACATATTGTGATGATTGATTTTCCAGTAAGAGTTTTCCCATATTCATCACATGCATATGTTTAATCTCCTGGGTGGGCTTTCTGATGTTCTCTAAGGCTTGATTTCTGACTGAAAGTCTTCCCACATTTATCACATTTATAGGGTTTTTCCCCTGTGTGTGTTCTCTGATGTACTCTGAGGTTTGATTTCTGACTGAATGCTTCCCCACACTGATTACAATTATAGGGCTTCTCCCCCGTGTGAGTTCGCTGATGTTTTCTTAAGACTGACTTCTCACTGAAAGCTTTTCCACATTCATTACATTCATAGGGTTTCTCCCCTGTGTGAGTTCTTTGATGCCCTCTGAGATTTGATTTCTGCCTGAATGTTTTTCCACACTCATCACACTTATAGGGTTTCTCCCCAGTATGAGTTCTGTGATGTACTCTGAGATTTGATTTCTGACTGAAAGATTCCCCACAATGATTACACTTATAGGGTTTTTCCCCTGTGTGAATTCTATGGTGTCCTCTGAGTTGTGATTTCTGACCAAAAGCTTTTCCACACTGATTGCATTTGTAGGGCTTCTCCCCTGTATGTGTTCTATGATGTTTTCTTAGGCCTGACTTCAGTTTGAAAGCTTTCCCACATTCACCACATTTATAAGGTCTTTCTCCTGTGTGAGTTCTGTGATGATTCCTTAGTCCTGACATATGGCTGAAGGATTTCCCACATTCATTACATTCAAAGGGTTTTTCCCCTGTGTGAGTTCTTTGATGCACTATGAGGATTGACTTATAATTGAAAGATTTTCCACATTCTTTACATTCAAAGGGTTTCTCCCCTGTGTGGGTTCTCTGATGTATCCTCAGTCCTGACTTTGCACTGAAAGCTTTCTCACATCCGTCACATTTATATGGTTTTTCTCCTGTGTGAGTTCTCTGATGTTTTCTTAGGCGTGATTTCTCGCTGAAAGCTTTCCCACATTCATGACATTCATAGAGCTTCTCCCTTGTGTAAATTTTCTGAGGCTGACTCAAGCATGAATTCATAGAACAGGATTTTCCACAGTCATGATATTTAGAGGGTTTTGCTCTTATGTGAATTCTGTGATGTACATTGAAAGTTGACTGGTAGCTGACTGTCTCTGCACATGTGTTACCGTCAGAGGATTTGTCTGTTGTGGGAGTTCTTTGATGCACTAGGAGGACTGAATTTTGGTTGAAATGTCTTCCATATTCAAAAGGTTTCACCCCTATATGAACTCTCTGATATTCTCTAACATGTGCTTTTGAGCTAAAAGATTTCCCTTCTGTGTCAGTTTCTTTAGTGATGTTTGGGAAATAATCTCTGTTTTCATTAAACTTGTAATGACACTTCTCCTCTTGACGAATGCTCTGAGAGACAATAAAAGTAGATTTATCACATAGGTTTTCCTTAAATTTATTGGTTTTATAAGATTTTACTTTTTGGTGGACACTCTTAGAGGTAAGAAGGGCAGCCTTGTCAAGGAAAGCTTTTTTACTTTCATTATGTTCAAAAGCTTGTCCCAAAGTCTGAATTGTCTGATGCTGAGTAACTTCCTCCTTATGACCGAGGGCTTTTGCTTTTTTACTATAAATACCATATTTCTCTTGAATATTACTTCTGCCATCTTTAATACTGAGGAGCCATTTCTCACAAACATTATCCTCATGAGCCTTCTTTTTTGAATACTGACAATGTGGGGCCAAGAGACTGAGACCCAGGTAAGTAGGCCCTGCAGTGTCACATTTACATGGCATCATTTGTGCAGGAAAAAAGGTTATGTTCAGATTACATGGTTTTTCTGAAATTTCTGGGTTTGTAGTCAATGATTTGTTGGTGAATAAAACTTGCCACAAATGTTTATTGTGCTTTTCTGGGCTCTTCTCTGAGATTTCATCAGGTTGGGAGTCTTCTAAAAATAATAAAATTAGAAATACTTCAGGATATGCATGCTTCTTATGAAATGGGACTTACATATATTTGTCATATTATACATTTGATTCCTCAGTTTTTGAATCAGTTTTCAACAGTAAAATAATTCCAAGTATATGTTCCCTATGTTTCTCTTTTTATGTTTAATAAAATTTTATAGTAAAAAAAGAAGAAACTAGAAATTAATATGTACATGTTCAGATTCTTAAAACATAATTTTCAAAACTGAATAGAGAAGGGGATATAAGGGAAAGAAAGTTTTGAGAATGGTATATATTTAGAGAGTTGGATTGTGGGAACAGGAAACTCAGAGAATGGAATAAATTAAAAAAGATTACTAAAACTAAGTATATATCATCAAAAAAATCAAGGGAGAAAGGTTTTCAGTGGATTATCTATTATAAGTTTTGCATTAGATGGTAACTAGTCCAGATTCTTACTTACTTAGTCAAATATAGATTAAAATGGTAGGCTTACAGGATTCTAGCTGGAGCCCCATTCCCATTCTATACATACAAAATAAATTTATAATAGTACCAATTTCCTCAGGTTGAAAGGAATAGTCATATAGGTTATATTTAATTTTCTTCATAGTAACATCACATGAAAGCAAATGTGTAAGTGGAATTGTAAAATTGATTGGAGTCAGTGTTCCCCTGCTAGATTGGATTCACTGTTCTTCCTTGGTTCTGGTTGACTTAATTTATTATAGGAAAGTTATTTAATAGTGAGTGTCTCTAGGTCATCAGATCTAAACTTTTCTCCCTTAGATTTGCTCACTCATTTGCCCAAAACCAGTCTTGGTTTTGTCTATTCCTTAATTCTGCTTTTCAGCTACATTTTTTTTTTTTTTTTTTTTTTTGAGACAGAGTCTCAAGCTATCCCCCTGGGTAGAGTGCCATGGCATCACAGCTCATAGCAACCTCCAACTCCTGGGCTCAAGCGAGTCTCCTGCCTTCGCCTCCCAAGTAGCTGGGACCACAGGCGCCCGTCATAACGCCCAGCCATTTTTTTTGGTTGCAGCCATCATTGTTGTTTGGCGGGCCTGGGCTAGGGATTCGAACCCGCCACCTTAGGTGTATGTGGCTGGTGCCTTAGCCGATTGAGCCACAGGCGCCGAGCCTACCATAACTACAATCTTAGTGAGCTAATGGGGCTATGCTCAGACAATAGGGTCGGGCTGGAGTCATTATGTTCATGGTGTGGTGGCTCCTGGCAACTAGTCCTGCCTCCATCTGGTATGCCTTCCTGCACTGCAGTGGTTGGAAAAGGACAAGTCCCCAGCCCCCACTGCTTCACTTCTAGGGCTCTGGAAACAGACTGAATTCTGCCAATGAGATGCACCCATATCTACCCATTCCCTAGATTCTGCCATTAATAGTTTAGTGTCCCTGCTTTATCACATACTTATCACATACCATCCTTTTTCCATTTTATTTTGGTGCATTTTTTTCTTGAGATGGAGCCTCAAGCTATCCCCCTGGGTAGAGTGCCATGGCATCACAGCTCATAGCAACCTCCAAATCCTGGGCTCAAGCGAGTCTCCTGCCTCCACCTCCCAAGTAGCTGGGACCACAGGCGCCGGCCACAACGCCCGGCCAGATTTGGTTTACCTTTGAAAGTTACCTTGTGCTTTCACCTTACTGCTCACAGGAGCTCATCTTTTATGTTCACTTTGACCAGTCTGATGATTATGTGTCATGGTGACTACCTCTTTCTGATGACTCTCCTAGGAGTCCTGTGTACTTCTTGTACTTGTATATTTAGGTTTATAGTGAGATCTTGAAAAATATTCAACTCTTATGGATTTTCTTCTTTGCCTTCAGGAATGCCTATTATTCTTATGTTTGGTTTCTTTACATAGTCTCACATTTTTTGTAGGCTTCGTTGTTCCTTTTTTTTTTTTTTTTTTAAAGACAGAGTCTTACTTTGTCACCCTTGATGGAGTGCCATGGTATCATAGCTCACAGGAATTCCAAACTCTTAGGCTCAAGTGATCCTTCTGCCTCAGCCTCCTTAGCAGCTGAGGCTATAGGCACCCGCCATAATATGCAGCTAGTTTTACAGATGAAGTCTTGCTCTTTCTCAGGCTGGTCTAGAACTCCTGAGCTTAAGCAATCCATCCACCTTAACCTCCCAGAGTGCTAGGATTATAGTATGAGCCACCATGTCCAGCTTGTTCATTCCTCTTGTTTTTCTGTTCTTTCTCTTCAAGTGACTTACTTAGCACAAAGTCATTTTCTTCAAGTTCTAAGGTTCTTTCCTCTGCCTGATCAAACCTATTCTTAAGGCTTTTCACTGTGCTGGTAATTCCTTGTATGAATTTTTCATTTATGGAAGTTCTGTTTTTTTAATGTTATACTTTAATTTTTTTAGTCATTTTCTTCATTGTCTTTGTGGTTTCTTTGTATTTTCTCTTATATTTCCAGTAGCTTACCCATGGGTAAATTCATCATCTTTCATTTTAATTTTTTCATTTAGGTTAGTATCTATTTCTTTAGGGGTGACCTTTCACTTTGAGTTTTCATATTTCCTTCTCATCTGGCCTCTCTATTGAGAGTCAAGGGTATTGGGGTTGGCTATGGGCTTGTCTCTGAGACCCTGAAAATAGGTCCCTAATTTGTCAGGAAGAAATGTACTGGTTCTAAATTGCCTATCAGTTGTTCTGGAAGGTTTAAAGAAATTGTTAGGACTCCTCTGACCTACTGCCCTTACTTCTTCCTTCAGAGTGTAGTGAGTTAAGTCCCCGGGTTACTGTTAATGATGATAGGAAGTACTAATGAGTGTAAATCAGCCACACCCTGTTTGCTTGATTAGGAGGTTGAAAGACTATATTGTCCTCCCAGTTAATTGGTTGAGAATTGTGTGAGTGAACCAGCTCTCAAGATGTTCTTTTGTGACCATGGCAGACTCTAGTCCCTCAGGTAGAATAGAAGAGTGCTCCAAGCCAAGGAATGGTGCTGTACCTCCCAGGGTGGGGAGTGGTTCCTGATCTCCAACCGCAAATTGGGGGAAAGGGCAAGGCAGGTCATGGCTAGGTTAACCTACAAACCAGTACGTGGTGGCTGCAGGAAGGAACAAGCCACAGTGCTATTTCTGGGTCCTGGACCAGCTCCAGTCCCTCAGGAGAGGCACTCAAATGCTGTAGGTGGTAGCTGGGGCCCTGGCACTTCCAGATGAGTTATTAATCTCTATTGTAGCCAAAGCAGGTAAGGGAGTGTAGCTGGACAGGTCTGGGTTGAACAGCTTGTCCTCAGGCACCACAGAAACCGATGAGTTAGCTATTGTGGGGGTTAAAGGTCTGCTATCAGTTTCTGAAATAAGCCACCCCATTGAGCCAGAAAGTCTGTTTTTGGAGGCAGGTATGCCAAAGATTCACAAATTGATAGCCCTCCATGGGCTCATTCTTCTCACTGCCCTCTGATCCATAATCTTCCCCAAGAGAATGCTGTCAGGCTGGATGAAGGCCAATCAAGCTTTTCTGCAACTGTAGTGTGGGGCCAGGAGGTCACCTGTCCAGGATCCCAGCCTGAACCTAGAGTGCAGGCCTGCCATGGGGGAAGGGATGCACTGTGAGCACATCAGAGTCAGGACACACACTATACTTTCTCCACTGACCTGCCCAGGGGGTGAGGTCCTTTACTTCCCTAGAACAAGTAGGTCAATCCCAGACTATGCCAAGGAGAAGTAGCTCCCACCCCCCACCAAGTTGCACACAGGGTGTCCTGGAAAGTTTGATGTTCTTCTATTTTAGGGCATGACCAGCTCCAGTGAAGCTACAGGACATGCAACTCCAGGGCAAGCTAGTGAGCAGGGAGCACCCTGCCTGAGCTACCTTGGTCCATTTGCAGGACTCCAAGAGGAAGGACCTGAGTCCCATGTTCTCTGGAAAGCTTGGTATTATGGCTCAGCTGGTATTGTGTCTTTCGGCAGCCATAAGTGGGAGAGTGGAGTACAGAAAAGAATTCTGTTTAGGAGAGTATTAGTAGACTGATCAAGAAGCATTTGCTGTGAACATACCGGTTCCAGAAATCAGCTGGGATCCCACTGGGTCCCTAGGGATCCTGCGGCCTGGGCCAGTGTTAGGAACTATCTGTATGGAAATGAGTCAGACAAAAACTGAGGAGTTGAAGCCCCCTGGGAAGGGCAAAGACTCATGGTGGTTGAAAAATTAATAGCTTGCCTGACTCTGGTATCTACGGGCGGGAATTGCCTTGGGTGTCTGGAAGCCTTGTGCCCTGACCACAAGCAGTTCCTAGCTCACTGGTGGCAGCCGCCTCTGGGCTTGACGGTTAGAAAGTCTCTCCAGCAGCTTAGGAGCCTTCTCCCTGCCAGAGACACCAGGGAGGGAGAAACAAACTTCTCCACCTACTCTTCTCCCTGGGCTACAAGTTTCTTTAGGGTTGTCTTCTGGTGATATCTTGCTTGTTGTCCTACTCTGCAACTCTCCCATGAATTCCTTTGTATGTTCTGGCACTTTTCCATTGAAATTATACCTGTTCTATGACTGTTAGTTTTTTCTTTGGCACCTACAACTTTCCCTTCTTTATGAGATGGTCTGGCAGTTGATGTCTCTGGTCAGCCATCTTCAGATCCCTCCCCTAAAAATTGAACAAATGTTGACCTGAATGTGTAAGCTTCCTTGTGAAGATTAACTAAGTCAACTAATGTTTGTTAAATAGTTCCTATATTGCAAATAAGATAGCATAAAATGATATGTTAAATATTCTTGGCACATAGTAGGTGTTTTCTAAACAGTAATTATGAAACGATAATACCATGATGTTTTAATAATGCCGTGCCATTTTAAGGATAGAGCGAAAAATCATAATTTTTCACAGCTATTAATTCCCAACTCATTAAATTATGAAAATAAATGTGAGATTATACTGATTATCTGATTGAAACGTAAATGATACACATAATTAAAAAAATAAAATCCTAGCCCCATTTTGTCTTTAATTAGCATCACATGGTTGATAATTTAATAAGGTATATACAAGTAAATATTTTCTTAAATTTGCCTAAATAATTTTAGCATATTAGTGTACTTAATTTGGAAATCTGTTATTTCAACTGCTCAAATTTTTCTGAAACAATTTCTAATAGCCTGATGATTTTTGACATTTGCAAACACAGTGCTGAAAATAGTGCTTTGCTTTAGGATTGCTGTACTGGAACAGAATTACATATTTTTATTTGTTTCTTTTTTGATAGTTTCTCTTCTTTAATTATAAAGAAAATTAATAAAATCTAGGCTTAATTATTTAAAAAATCATTATATTATGTGACATTTATCCCATATAAATGGTAAGTTTTAAATTTGTATTGCATATTATTGATATTTATAAGAAAAACTGCATCCTGATAAATTTTGGTATGTTGGACATAATAGGAAAATTAAAAACAAACAAAAAAGTAACAAGATATAAGTTTTAAAAAATAAAGATAGAAGTGTATTTTCATTTCATGGAAAATTAGTCCAGAGTTTGGCAGAAGTATATCCACACAGTGTGACTAGGACCCAGTCTTCCCTTTTTCCTCCGTGATCCTCAAGTATGGTTTCTTCAAGGCTACTTTATGGTATAAGGTAGATACCAAAGCTCCAGAAGTCACATGCATGGCAGCAAAAAAAAAAAAAAGAATGTAAAACATAAAAGCAAAATGGAGATTTTCAGGAACTACTACACTATGCTTACATTTCATTGAAAAAGATTGACATAGTCATACATACTTGCCAGAGAGTCTTTTTTTTAGCCCTCAGCTAAAACTAAATTCTGCTAGTAAAGTTTCTTGAAGTAAGGTAGAGTTTCTTCTCACCATTTGACATTATTTCAATTTTTTCAGTGCTAAGGAAATTTTGAAAATCTCTATGCTGAGATAGGTGTTGGGTAACACACTGAAAAGTTATAGATGAATGTGGATTAAGGTCATTTCATAGCTTTATTTGAGAGCAACTGAGTTCCTTTCTGATTGCTTCTATTTTCTCATTGAAATATGATTTCTGGTGGTGTCTGTGGCTCAAAGGAGTAGGGCGCTATACCCATATGCCAGAGGTGGCGGGTTCAAGCCCAGCCCCAGCCAAAAACTGCAAAATAAATAAATAAATATAAAAAAATAAAAAACTTTTTTTAAAAAAAAGAAATATGATTTCCCATGTGGAATGTCCATTTAGAAGTTATAATGAACAGCCAACAGACATATAAAGATGCTCAACATCACTAATCATCAGATAAATGCGAATTAAAACCACTATGAGATACCATCTTACTCCATCAAAAGTCAGAAACAATTGATGTTGATGTGGATGCAGTGAAAAGGAAACCCTTATACACTCTTTCTGGGAATGTAAATTAGTATAACCACCATGGAAAGCAGTGGGATATTCTTCAAAGAACTAAAGGTAGATCTACCAATCTATCATGCAACACAACTACTGGGTCTCTACCTAAAGGAAAGGAAATTATTATATCAAAAGGACACCTGGGCTTGGCGCCAGCTACATACACCTAAGGTGGTGGGTTTGAATTCAGCCCGAGCCTGCCGAACAACAATGATGGCTGCAACCAAAAAAATAGCCAGGTGTTGTGGCAGGCGCCTGTGGTCCCAGCTACTTGGAAGGTGGAGGCAGGAGACTCACTTGAGCCCAGGAGTTGGAGGTTGCTGTGAGCTGTAATGCCATAACACTCTACCTGGGGGGGACACCTTGAGGCTCTGTCTCAAAAAAAAAAGGACACCTGAATTCTTATGTTTATAGCAGCACAATTCATAATCACAAATATACGGAATCAATCTAAGTGCCCATAAACTGATTAGTGGATAAAGAAAATGTAGTGTGTAAATATACATACACATATGCACACTCTATGGAATACTACTCAGCCATATAAACAAAAAAATAAATGTTTTGCAGCAACTTGGATGGGGCTGAAGACTAGTATCCTAAGTGAAGTAACCCAGGAACAAAAAACCAAATACTGCATATTCTTTTTTATAGGTGGAGCTAACTATGTCTATACATGGTCATATTAAATGGGCAATAGTGTAATAGACATAAGGTTGGGGAGAATTAGGGTGGAAAACTATCTCTTGGGTACAATGTACATTATTTGGCTAAAGGGTACATTAGGCCTAGACTTCACTATTACACAATATATCCATGTAAAAAATTTTTTAAATTTGTTTTAAAAAGTCATGATGTACTTTTTAAGTTAAAACCATTTAACCTAACTATGTGATTTTTATTTCCATCCATAGAAGTTTCTTCTGCTTTCACATTAGAAGGTAAATAATTTATTAAAAATTTGATTTGTCAGACAATTAACACACAGGGAGGTAAATATAGACACACTGAGAATATTTTCAAAGAAGTTTTTTAATAATTGCTGGTAATAAGGGACTATAGAATTTAATTTAGTCTACAAGAAAAATGAATATAAGAGGGAGTACCTTGGTATAATGAAAAATCATGAGGTTAAAGGATTGGTCCTCCAGGAAGTTGAAGAATTATTGCAGTGACTATACTTTGGAAGTGAGATAAAAAAAATAAAAGACAATTTTGTAAAGTGAGATGGTTGAAATAGAAATTTTATAGTTGGAACACCTAGAAAAGCAGCATATAGAATATGATAATGAGAATGATTTGTTGATATGGAGAGGTGGTTAAGTGTAATTTAAAATGAGAAGGTTAAAGAATTCATGACCAGTGTGTTGGACAGGTCTGCCTCCCAGCTTTTGAATTCCATAAATTCTGATAAAAGAATAGATGTAGAAACCAAATTGGTGGATCAGGAGTTAAAGTCAGGGTTAAGTTTTGCTACGCTAATAAGGGAAATTTATTCTCTAAATAACTGATAAAGCAAAATTTCTCCTTGAATGGTAAAACAGGGTGGACTTGGGTTGGGAAGGAAGGCTCAGAACTGGCTTGTGTCCACAAATGGAGACACTTCACTGAGGCCAGTTTTTTTTTTTTCTTGATTCTGGCAATAGTCATATTTGGTATAGATTCTCCTGTGATATAATAACCACCTACTCTCTAAGCTTATGACGATAGATTCACAGCCACTTGCTGGTTCGGAATATTGCAGGGAATTAAGCAGATACTACCATAAAGGATACTACTGTCTTCCCTACACACTTTCCAGTGAAGCAAGGCAGCAATAGCTCCACGGCTCGGTGGAAACTGGTCAGCATGTGGTGTCCAATGGGGCAGTGGAGCCACATAGATGGGCTCAGAAAAAGATGACAGATACTTTCCTCCCCTTTCTGAAATATTATAGAGAAAAAGTACTTTCACCATAGGATGAAATAGCAATTTGGATTATGGTTACAAGGGGATAGTTACATTCTTATCTTTTCTTTGAAGTCTTTCAGTTCTTTTGTCCATAAAAGAAGAAACAAGAAATAATTCAATTCCTGTTCTTAACTTCAGTCTCCACAAAGGTCTGTGGATGCCTAGAGGAAGCACAGAGTCGCTTCCAAGGCCAAGGTTGAGGAAGCAGGTAGATGTTTAGGAAGAGGATGTTGAAAGGCTGCTGTGTGTTTCTACTAATGAGAGTTCATTAATCAGCTCTCTCAGCCAGCAGCACCAGACCAGCTGCTATTTTGATTAAACAGTTATTTATCCTGACAAGGGTAGAGCTTATAAGAAAATTCCTGGTAGCAGAACTTGTTTCTTTTCCTTTTTTTTTTAATTTTTCAAGTACGAAACCCCAAGAGGAGTGGAGTTTCTTCTGGTCATTTTTTGTTTGTTTGTTTTTTCATTTATTTATTTATTTTGGGACAGACTCTCACTGTGCCCCCCTGGGTAGTGCTGTGGCATCACAGTTCACAGCAACCTCATATAGCTTGGGCTTAAGAAATTCTTTTGCCTTGGCTTCCCAAGTAGCTGGGACTACAGGCGCCCGCCACAATGCCTGGCTAGTTTTTGGTTGTAGTTGGCCGAGGCTGGATTTGAACCCTCTAGCTCCAGTGTATGTGCCTGGCACCCTAGCCCCTGAGCTACAGGTGCCAAGCCTCTTCTTGTCTTTCAGTTACCGGGTTAACTATATATTTCTTTTTATTTTCATTTTACTTTATTTAATTTTTAAATTCAGAATATTGTGAATACTGTACGCCTTTAACTATATATGTTAAGTGGGTAGTCTGCACATGACACAATGAGGAGGGCTCTAGTTGGTGAATAAAGGAATCAGTTTCTGCCCTTGCTATCAATGAGCCTTGGGAAAATCATTTAACCTCTGTGAATAACAATTCCTATTTTTCTAACACTCTAGATCAGCACACATTTTTCTTTTTAGTAAATATTTCAGGCTCTTTAGCCCACTTGGTCTCTGTCACAACATCTCCACGCTGCTGTTGTTGGAGGGAAGTAACCATAGGTAATATGTAAATAAATTGGCAGGGATACAATACAATAAAACTTTATTTATGGGCACTGAAATTTGAATTTTATGTATTTGCATGTGTTAGGAAATATTTTTTTCCTTTAATTTACTGCAACCATTAAAAAATGTAGAAATAACTTCCTACTTTGTGGTTTGTACAAAAACAGGCTGTAGGCTAAATTTGTCCCAGGAGCTCTAGTTTGCTAACCCCTCTTTTAGATTCCTCCTAGGAATAAACTTCCCTTTGGCTTGGTCTGGAATGGACAAGGCACAAGCCAGTTCTTGGGTAAATGGTTAAAGTGATAATAGAAGAAGCTTTTAGGGAAAATGCAGACGACAGCATGCTGGAGAGATGTTTTTGGAAGAGTGCCAGAAGCAACTGGCAGCAGTGGGCAATGGCATGGAGAACAGGAGTCCCTCAACGGACGGACTTCCTGGGCTGAGGAGGAGAGTTGCTAAGTGTGATATCCTTGGCTTCAATGGAAACAGAAATAAAACTATAAAAATCTTTAAGGGTAGGTAGAGATGCCTATAGATAGAACCTTATGTTGGTATGCGTGCACATTTGCATGGGCAGCAGTGATTAACACAGAGAGCTGCACAGAAAGCATCCCTTGAATATGAGGAAGATAAGACATGCCTGATAATGTGTTTGTGAGAAAAGAGGAACCAAGGACATGAACATAGGATGAGGAAGGATAAAGCATTTTATGCAAGCTTGCAAATGAGTTGCCTATTGCATTGGGTTGTAATTTGCTAAGAAATAAGTTACATGGTATTAAGCATGGTAGGAGGAGGCTGGCATATTTGATAGTGATTTCTCCACTAGAGTGGGGTCTGCGACTTTTCTTATTTATCCAGGCCAGTGCTTTCAAGGACTTCTGCCTGATCTGCAGACATAACAAATACTTATTTTTCTGCTTAATAGCAATTCAATAAAGGCATTACAAAGAGATGAGTTACTTTGGCCACATAAAAAGAAAAATTACATCATAAAGAATTGGGATAGTTGTTAACTAATTCATCAAAATCATATTTTCTATGACATTATATTAAAATGGAACAAAAAGAAACACAATGGAAATATTTTTACAAGCATAAATAAAAGTAGTAAAGAGTACTGTGGTGAGCCCTGAAGGGAGTTGCTTAAACTAATAAATTAGTGTGATTTAACAAAGTGCTGATCAAATGAAGAAGTATTAGCAATCTTCCTGAGTCATGAACATTAATATGACTCCCCTTATATTCATCATACGCACTTAGATGTGTGATAAAAGTTAATAAGATTTGAAGAAAATATTTTTATAGCTTCACAGGGGAAAAACTGCTGACAATAGGTTTTATCTTAGAGTAGGAATTCTTTTATGGACTCTTAAAAATATCCATCAAAGAGAAATCATAGACTAGACAGTAACAAGTACCATGTTAAGAAAAGGCATTTATGCTCTCATTTTAGAACTCTGCTAGGAAGATTTAGTGGTATGATATTCTCTTTGGGGTTGTTATTCTTATTTCACAAGAAGCCACTCAGCCTCGTCTGAATTTAATATGCACGGGAGCTTAATTATGGGAGTATTTGCGACGGCACACCTTGTTCCTTAGACTCAACCAAATGAAGAAGCATATGTTAAGTTGTGGAGACATTACTGCTCTTGGAATTCTATTGTTGTGTGAAAAGTTATGGTTGCATTAAATTCTCTGCCTATGGTGTTTTTTTTTTTTGCAGTTCTTGGCTGGGGCTGGGTTTGAACCTGCCACCTCCGGCATATCAGGCCGGCAGCCTACTCCTTTGAGTCACAGGCACTGCCCTGTCTATGGTTTTTGTTAACAATAATGTCAGTGCCAAATTCTCGTTCCTCCATAATATGATGCTTATGTCTAGCTGACATTCACAAACTTTTCCTCTGTGGTCTACCAGCTGTTGACTATTACTGTGATATTTGATAAAAATATTTCAGATAGGAGAGTGATTTATAACATTCAAGTCCTTAATAATTAAAACTTCAAACACTAGCATGTAAAACCATGATTTCTTCCTTTGCCATGTGGCTAAGTTGGACGATAATTTTTCTTGCACTGTCCCTGTCACATTTAAGAATCAGGGTTATGTCATCCTCATAAAACAAATAGGGATGTGTTATCTCTACCTCGATTTTCTAAAAAAAAGAGTAAGACTTATTAGAGCTTCCTTATATGATTTATAGGTTTCAGGAAAGAAGCCATATGAGCCTCATGTTTTCTTTGTAGGATGGTTTTGGTAACAGCTTTAATTTTGTTAAAAGATATGAAGCTACTAGGATTTTGTAATTCTTTTTTATTAGGGTTGGTAAACTGGGTTTTTCAAGATACTTTTCTATTCCACTTAAATGATTAAATTTATCAGCACGAATTTCTTTATAATATTGGCTTATCATTTTAGCATCTGTGACCTCTGTAATCATATCAACTTTCATTGCTATGTAGGTAATGGTTTTCTTATTATTTTTTGATTGGTCCTCGTAGACGATCATTAATTTTATTAATCATTTGTGACTTTGTAAATTTACTCTGTTGTTGGCTCATTTTTTATTATATTTCCATAGTTTCTTAAGATAAAAATACATTCCACTGTTTTGTTAAGTTTTTAGTGTTTATTAATTGGGTGATAGCTCTACAAAATAAAATGAGCCTCTTTTTTTTTTTTTTTGCACTTTTTTGGCCGGGGCTGGGTTTGAACCTGCTACCTCTGCATAGGAAGCTGGAGCCTACTCCTTTGAGCCACAGGCACTGTCCTAAGATGAACCATTTTGAAGTAAGTGGCATTTTCAATGTACTAAACAAACATTATCTATTGCACTGTGAAATAGTTTGGGTTTTTTTCCATTTTAAAAGAAACTCCTATACAGTTGGAGTATCCCTTATGTGAAATTCTTGGGACCAGCAATGTTTATAATAATGGAATTTGGGGGGAATATTTTCATAGACATAAGGAGATATCTTGAAAATGGGACCCAATTCTAAATATATACTTTATATTTCACCTATATCTTATACACATAGCAAAGATAATTTTATACAATATGTTTTTTTTAATTTTGTGCATAAAAGAAAATTTGAGCACACCAAACCATCAAAGAACAAAGGGGCCACTCTCTCAGCCACCCACGCGGGCAGTCTGTGGTTGTTTGGCATCACCGTCATTCCTGGCTCTGAATTTAAATGCTGCCGACAAGCAATGATTTTCTGTCACAGCCCACCACTGCTACTGCCTGTCAGGGCCAGGACTGGCCAGGTCTTGGGTTCCGCTTAACTAGGTTCCTGATGCGGACCCCTAAGCTACTTGCTCAGGAACAATTTCTCTTAGGTGCCTGAGGGCTATCTACTGTAGCAGGGTAATGAGAGACTGAGTCTTAGAGAGAGTAAAGCAGTCTGCTTAGAAAGAGAGATCTTAGTCTTTACAGAGCTTAGTGATCTTCAGCAGAGAGACACCGTACTAGCATTCTGCAGGCAGGAGACAGAGTCAGAGTAAGCAGGTCCGTGATAGAATGTGCATGCTCTCGACTGCCTTCTCCAGCACGAGGCTAATCTCGTGCCTGTCAACACCACAGGTGTAGAGATTGCCAATTCACCACTGGTCTCATCTCATGAGCTCTCATGCTTATTACAAGAGCTAAATCCTTCTCCATGCCCTTTTCACCAAGGTGTTGCAATATTGAACTATACAGGTAGTTGTTTTCCTCACTCCTCTTGATCCTGCATCTGAGCTCCTGTTCCATGCTTCTTTCCCTCCAAGCCTGAAGAACCCTTCGCTGACTTTCACAACACAGGACATATTCTAGAGTCTTACTTGATTCAGCGATTTCCCTGTGAGTGAACACTTAAAGCATGAAGATTTAAATGGAACTAATATAAGCACATGTTATTATATCACGTGTCCAGGCTGTCTATAACTCTCACTCCTCCCAGCCATAGGCAATACGGGCTGCTACAATTTTCCTACCTTCATTTACATGGAAATATTTGACAGTACAAAATATGACACGTTGCTAATAAAGTAAACAAATGTGTTCAGTATGTAACATTCAGTTTGGCTGAAGAATGAGATTCCCAAGGAAGAGCCATAGTGAATGAGGGGAGAATTCTAGGGGAAGGAGTCTAGGGAAAGATAGACTGGCAGTATTAACTGGTGACTGGGAAATTGTTCTCTGCATGTAAGATGGGCACATCAGGACAGCCAGAGAAAGGTGATTTTGAGCAGAGAGTTCTGCATTAGGATGGTTTTCCACTTGTTTCCTGTGTTTGGCTTTACAGAGAGCAAGTAGTAAAATGCCACAAGCTCTCTCTGGGGAAGATTGGTATTGACCATGACTGTGGTCATTAGCTGCGGCAGATTAAGACTAAGGCCATTCACACCACTAAACTGTATCAGGTACACCAGCCAATGAGAGGCCTTAAAACAACATGGAAGCAGTAACAGAGCCATGAGGGTCTGCAGAGAATTCCAGTTGTAACATAGGAACATGTCATGGAATCCTCCCTCTGACAAAGTGGAAATGATAATTATATATTTTTCTTATTTAGTACAATGGTTGCAATTTAAAAATCCCTTTGTAGGCATGCACCCTGTTTGTAATAATCAAACATGGAGGAAATATTTAAATATTAATTTGAAATGCTGCCACAGTATTTTTCTGCCTGAGGGTAATCATAGGTTGTGATTCATTCTCGCATCTAATTATAGATTAGAAAAGGATATTTGACAAAATTCCAACAAAAGGAGAATAGAGAAGTTCAAAGACAAGTCACAACTTTACTGGAAAACAACCATATCTGAATATGGGGAATTAATAAAAATGTTTAGACCTACAGCAGTTTTCATAAAACAGCACACAAAGAATATTGTACAATGACCTTTAAAGGTAGCAGACCTCTTAAATGATCTATTATTACAGAAACCAAATTAGATTTTTAGAGACTGGTTGTCAGATACAAAAAAAAAAAAAAATTTAGTCAGAGGAAGAAGAAGAAGAGGAAAAACTGAAGAGAAGCTAGACCTGCAATTAAATCCATATTGGAAGTAGTAAAGAGAAAAATTCACACTTCGAAGAATTTTAGAAACTATCCAGAATGCAGGAAAAAAGTTAAAAAAAACAAAACATGAAAGCTTTTAATGAGAAGATGAGCTGTGGGTGACTTAAGAGTTACAGGTATTTCTAAAGAAGAATTGAGTTAGAAAACTTGAGACAGAAACTACAATCAAGTATCTAAGTTGGCTCGGCACCTGTGGCTCAATCAGCTAGGGTGCCAGCCACGTAGACCTAAGGTGGCAGGTTCGAATCCCCAGCCCTGGCCCACCAAACAACAATGATGGCTGCAACCAAAAAATGGCCGGGCGTTGTGGTAGGCGCCTGTGGTCCCAGCTACTTGGGAGGCAGAGGCAGGAGACTTGCTTGAGCTCAGGAGTTGGAGGTTGCTATGAGCTGTGATGCCATGGCACTCTACCCAGGGGGATAGCTTGAGGCTCCGTCTCAAAAAAAAAAAAAAA
>CAUYQV010105846.1:0-50647 GCA_963574575.1 Galagoides demidoff | reverse complement strand
TCATTGTATTGAGTATTATCCTTAACAAATATACAGTAACCATCCTTGTTCTTGCTCACTTTTGTTGGTTTAAAGCCTATTGCATCTGCGAATAAAATTGCAACACCTGCTTTTTTTTTTGCTTTCCATTAGCCTGGAATATAGATGACCATCCCTTCACCCTGAGTCTAAGCTTTTCTTTCAAAGTAAGGTGAGTTTCTTGGATGCAGCAGATATCTGGCCTGAGTTTTTGTATCCAGTCAGCCAGCCTGTGCCTCTTTAGAGGGCAATTCAAGTCATTCACATTGGTTAAGACTATTGATAAGCCTGGTATACTTTTGGGTATCGAGTTTTTTGAAAGTCCAGTGGACATCTTTGTTCCTTTTGTCACTGTGGAGATTGGAATTTGATCAAAATTTTCTGGGTGAGTTTATTTATGCAGTGGAGGATTGTGGTGGTCATTATGGAGGATAGGTCTGAGGATTTCCTGGTGGGCTGGTTTAGTTATGGCAAATTTCTTCAACATGTGAATGTCATTAAAGTATTTAATTTCTCCATCATAAATGAAACTCAATTTAGCTGGATACAGGATCCTGGGTTGAAAGTTATTTTGTTTTAGGAGGTTGAAGGTCGATGTCCACCCTCTTCTAGCCTGAAAGGTTTCAACAGAGAGATGTGCAGGCATTCTAATATTCTTCCCCTTGGAAGTTAATGTTTTCTTGTGTCTAGCTGCTTTCAGGATTTTCTCTTTCATGTTAACTTTAGTGAAGTTGATTATGATATGCCTAGGGGATGTTTTATTCCGGTTGAGTTTCACTGGGGTTCTGAAGCTGTCTGATATCTGAATTTCAGGGTCCCTTGGCATGTCTGGAAAGTTCTCTTTCATAATTTCATGAAGGAGAGTCTCTATTTATTGTGAAGCAACTTCATCACCTTCAGGGATTCCTATGAGGCGAATATTAGTTTTCTTCGAATTATCCAAGAGCTCTCTGAGTGAGTGGTCTGTTTTTGCTCTCCATTTGTCATGTTCTTCAGATGATTGAGCACGTTCAAAGTCTTTGTCTTCAGTGTTAGAGATCCTATCTTCTGCCTGGTCCATTCTCTGAATGAGGGATTCAACTGTAGTTTTAGATCTTTAAGGGCTACAACCTCTTGCTTCAGTGTATGGTAATTTTTGGTCATTTTATCTTTGAAATCATTGAATTCTTGGGACAGTTTTTGAATAATTTGAAATTCTAGTTCCCTCCTTTCATCCATTCTGTTGATCTTATTCACTATCCAGATTCTGACCTCAATTTCTGACATCTCAGATATCTGTTTATGGAATGGGTCTTCAATTGTATCTGTCCCGTCCTTCCTTGGGGGGATTGATCTATTCTCATTGCTCTGATTACCAGAGTTTTTCTGTTGATTCCTCCCATGCTGAATTTACACCTTTTGGAGATCATCCCTAAAACTGTTCTGCCAGTGGTTTCTTCTAGCTCTCTCCTGGGCATGCACCACCAAGGCCCCAGGAAGCAGGGACAGTGAGCAGGGCGATGCAACCCATCCAGCAGGAGTCAGTTGTGGTTGTGGGCTGCCAAGGCCCCAAGAGGCAGGCGCATGGCTGGCGGCGTGATGCAGCCCTCCCCGGCAGGAGTCAGTCATGGTTTTGGGCCACTAAGGCCCCTGGAAGAGGGGACGGCAGCCAGCAGGGTGATACAGCCCTCCCCGGCAGGAGCCGGTCACAGTTGTGGGCCGCCAAGGCCTTGGGAAGTGGAGATAGCAGCCAGGGAAATAGCTGAGCGCAGAATGCTCTGGCTAGTGGGATCTTTCCACGCACAGGAAGTGTGGATCAAGCAGTTCTCCCACTGAAGGACTGGGACATGGGCTTGGTCTCGCAAGGGTGGGTGGATGCTGCTCTGGATCTCCTCTAGCTGCCTCTGCAGGCAAGGGGGGGAAGGTGATTGGAAACTCAAAATGGCAATGCAAATGCCAGTTCTACTTTTCTGCCTGGGGGAGGGTGTTCCGAGTCTCAGCAGGATCCCTCCAGGGTAGTAGACTTCCCTGTTGGCAGCTCTCACTTGTGGAGTGAGAGAATAGGTCCTCAGTTTATCAATTACCTGTAGGAGACTCAGAGGAGCAGTTGAAAAGGAAACAAAGGAAAAGCACACCTTTCTTGGTGGAGGGGACGGACACTTTTCCTTTGGGGTGTATTATGTACCTGTAGATTGCCTTCTAGGAGTTGCCACTTGCCTCAGAAGAGGTGTCCTGCCAGTTTCACTCTTCTCTCTTGGCTGGGCTCCCAGTCTTCAACTTTATTGGGTGTTTTCTGGACTTTATCCTTTCCTCTGGATGGGAGCTTCTGTCGGAGGCTGGTACCTGTCGGCCATCTTGACCCCCTCCCCAAAATAATAAAATCTTATATCTGGATATTTTTCATGGTGCTATTTTTTGTTATTAAACTCTTCTAATCAACTTATAAAATTTAGCTATTAAATGACTATGTTTTCATTTTATTTCCTCTTGTGCACTAAAATATTTTATTAAAAAAGAGTTATCTAGATTGGTATTGATACAAAGATGTACAAAGCATGGATCATTACAGAAAGCTCTGGCAGTTAATTTTCAAATAAATTTATAGTCAAGATTAAGGATAACAAAGAAAGTAAAACAAAACAGAAAAGGACAGGAAAATATTCTGTAAATCACTCCAAGCTAATTAGCTATTTATTAAAAAATTAGTTTTTATGTTTATTTCATGTTGTATTAATATATATTTGATAAATTTAACAATTAAATTGAACAATATAAAATAGAAAAAGGTATATTTAATTGTTCTTTTTGGTAAAATTACTGGTCATTCTGAATCTGTTTATCTATATTTCTTGTATAAATTCTAGAATATTTCAAGTAGTGAAATTACTTGAAATTTTTAAGTAAATTTTAAAGTTTAAAGGTAGCAACTCTTTTTAAGTTTTCAAATATGTATTGTCATGCATATGAAAATCTTCCTTTGTGTTGCCTACTTTATTTTTAAAGACACTACCCCAATAGTGCAATTTAAATATGTTGAAGGAGAGAAAGGGAAGGAAATGATTCCACAGGAAAAAAAAGTGAAATGAAGTTAGAGTCCATTAAAGACAGTAGTTCTCAACCTTTCTAATTCTGTGGCCCTTTAATACAGTCCTGTGGGTCACTACCCACAGGTTGAGAACTGCTGATAAGAGATTTCTTTTTGGTCACCAAGAAATGCTCCAAATATCTGTTACTTTGTGAATCGATCTATCATGCATTTACTCACTCATGCTTGTATTCATCTGATAATTATTCTGATGCAGTTTTTCGTAATAGTTATGTGGATAGACTTTGGAAACCAATTTTCTGTGTTCTAGCTCATTCCACAGAACACAAACTATCTGTGGGCAAGTTATTTATGTCTCTAAGTCAGTTATGTATGTCTCTAGGCCTCATATATAAATGAAGGAATAAAGGTAATGTTTGCATAAAATTTTGGAAGATATAATCTGTTAATCTAGCAAAGATCTAGGGGCAGGCCTCCCACAAAGTAATTCCTCAATTAATTCTATATTTAATAGTAATTATATGCACTGGAATGCATTGATGTTTAACTGTACGTCAGACTTTATGCTAAGAAGTGTTCTTGACTTAACTCATTAGTTAAGTGTGTATACACACAAACACGTATATCACTATGAAAGTTCTGAAACAGACTGTGTAATGGTCCATGTTTTCTATTCTAAGAAATACAGTCAATAGCATCCTTTCTGAGTTGCCTGTGCAAATATCAATTTGTTTGCCTTATCATTGTTGATGGGAAAGGGCTTCATTTATTTCTGCATGCACAGATTTTATGTTTCTTGATTTTTATGTATCTCAAGGCTTTTTTAATAACCCACATATAAAGGCACACACTTAACTTTGTTTCTTTGATTTTTACAATAATTTTACAGATGGTTAGACAAAAAATTAAAAAATTTAAGCAAATTATTTAAGGCTGTGATTCCAGAATATATTATCAAACTTAAAATGAATCTAATTCTGAAATGGGTGCTCCATGTTTGCAGTGTACATTCTGATTTTTTAGCTTCCTAACCAAAACCACCTAATTCAAAATTTCAGAGGTAGAAATATATCACCTCCCAGGGCATCTAGTGGAAAAAGAAATTCTCCTTAATAAAAGCTTTTCTATTCCTCTTACCTCTTCTTTCCCTAAACAGTTTTTAAAAAATTAAATATTAAAATAAAGCATAAGCATTTAATCAATCTTAACACCCATTTTTTGCTGCTTAAACTATAAAGCAATAGAGATTATCCCTTTAATATTTAATACATCATAAATCTGTTCTAGAAAATCTGCCCCTTTCTGTGTCTGTGTTTATTTCCTGATGGTTTATTGCTTCTGAGAAGTTTGTTGTACAAAATATTTATAAGATAAAATCATTCTGAGAGAGATGGTAGAGCAAGATAGCTGGATAAACCCCTCCCATGATTGTCTTCCTGCAGGAACACTAAATTGAACAACTGTTCACTCATAAGAAGCAAAAAATCAAGTGACCAATCACAGTATATGGTTTTAATATAATAGCAAGGGAAGAAGCATGGGAGAAGCCATGAAAGGCAGTCTTACATTGCCAACAAAACCTATCCCTATCCCCATCTTCAGCAGCACAGCCCAGAGATAGAATCTGTGTGCTTAGGGGAGACAGAGTGAAGTGAGTGTGTGACTTTGTATTACAACTCATGGAATAACAAAACACAGGATTGATTCTTTAAGCACTACAGGACAAATATTTCCACCAGCTCTAGGCCGGAAGAGAATCCTCAGCCATAGTGGGAAGAACTCAATTTCAAGGTGGCTACTCCACTGTCTGATAAAGTGGCTTGGGGTCTGAAATAAGTTTGAGTGACATGAGTGACAGGTCACAAGGACTAGTCCTTGGGCAAGCCTCATGTCAAACTATTCGTGACAGCAGTGGACTCAGGCTACATGAGCCCTAATTCAAAACCAGCTTACATGGCCAACGAAGTGCCTTCAAAAACTGATTCCTCACTGACAGGCTGCACAGCTTGATGAGACACCCTGGCACAGTTTGTGGCTTTCAGAAAGAAAAGGTAAGAGTGCATAACAGTTTGTCTTATAACCTGGGTAGCAGCTCAGCCACAGTAAAATAAAGCACTAAATAGGTTCCTATAGCCCAAGATTCCAGGCTTTAGCTCCTATATGGTGTTTCTAACCACTCTGAGTCAGAAGGGAGTACACTGCCATGATAAAAAGGACTCAGTCCTGGCAAGATTTACCACATGCTGACCAAAGTGCCCTTGGGCCTTGAATAGTAATAAGCAGCAGTCAAACAGTAGCAGCTGTGGGCTTTGGGCTTATAGAGTGAAATGGAAGGACTCATGCAAATAGAACTGTCTCACCCAGGAAAGTATGAATGTGCCAATCACTACCTCTGACCTTTTAAATTTCCATCCACCTTAACTCTCGGGCCGACTTCCTTCTCAAACTCAGATCTCCTGCATGGGAATAAAGGCCACTGTTGCCCACACAGAACCTGAACTCTATTTCCTTTCTTTTACATTTTGGAATAATCTTTTATTTTCAGTCTTTGATGTCTCAAGTTCCAGTATTGTGCTGGTCTGGGACACTCTGTGCT
Organism: Galagoides demidoff; assembly: GCA_963574575.1. NCBI lineage: Eukaryota > Metazoa > Chordata > Mammalia > Primates > Galagidae > Galagoides > Galagoides demidoff. The sequence goes on along the minus strand of CAUYQV010105846.1, from coordinate 45,008 downwards.
TCAGGTACAACCCAAAACACCCAGCTTTAGTGGCCACAGGATTGCTTGTGTTACCCCTCCCCCAAATCCAAGCAGCCCAGTATGGACAGAGACTCCTAACTGGGGAAAAGAAAGGGAAGAGAGAAAGAGACTTTGCCTCATAATTCAGGAAATTCTACTTTACCTTAGCCAGGTCTACTGAGTCTGAGTATCTAAGAGTCTTTAAGAGTTTCTGCTTTCCCGGGATTAAAAAACTCCCTAGAGTTAACATGGCAACAGTGACCATAGGATTACCTCAAACTGTCAATATCCTTTGAATACATGAAAAGGTCTCTCAGGAGGGACAGGTACAAGAAAATTCCAGACTGAAAAGATTAGAATGAGTACCAAATTCTTCAATGTATAGATGTCTACAAATGTCCAAAAGCATAAAGAAAATTACAAAAAACATGATCTCATCAAATGGAGTAAATATGTCAGCAGTGACTAATCCTAGAGTAATGGAGATTTGTGACAATTTAGACAGAGGATTTGCAATAGTTGTCTCGAGGAAGTATAATTAACTTCAAAATAACACAGAGAAGGAATTAAAAAATATATCAGAGAAATTTTACCAAAGACAGTGAAATATTTTTTTTAAATCAAGCAAAAGTGTTGAAGTTGAAAAATGCAACAGACAAAATAAAAAATGCATCAGAGTCTCTCAAGAGCAGATTTGATCAAGAAGAAGAAAGAATTAGTGAGCTTGAAGACAGGCTATATGAAAATAAAAATGAAAAAGAGTAAAGAATACCTATAAGATCTAGAAAATAGCCTCAAAGGGTAAATCTAAGAGTTGTTGGTTTTAATAAGAATGTAGATAAAGTGATTAGTTAGAAAATTTATTCCAAAAAATAAAGACAGATAACTTTCCAAACCTAGAGAAAGATATAAATACCCAGGTTCTAGAAGATCATAGAACGCCAAGCAGATCAGTCCAAATATGACTACCTCAAGGCTTATAAACAAACTCTAAAAGGTTAAAGATAAAGAAAGAATCCTAAAATCAGCAAAAGAAAAGAAGCAAACCACATATAACAGAGCTCCAATATGCCTGGCAGCAGATTTCTCAGGGAAAAATCATACAGTCTAGGGGAGAGTGGGATGACATATTGAAAAATTCTGAAGAGAAATACTTCTAGTATAGAACATCATATCCAACAGAATTATCCTTCAAGCATGAAGTAGAAATAAAGACTTCCCCAAACAAAAGAAAAAACTGAAGAATTTCTTCAACATTAAGCATGTCTTATAAGAAATGCTACAGGGCATTCTTCAGCCTGAAAGAAAAGGAATTTAACAAACACAAGGTAATCATCTGGAGGCCTGTAACTCACTGGTAATAGATACAGAATACTCTGTCACTGTAATTGTCGTGTGTAAATTACTAATATCTTTAATAGAAAGATGGAAGGGCCAACTCATGAAAATATAAATACAACAACTTTTTAAGAGATAGATGTTATAAAGAGGTATAAATAGAGACAATGGAAAGTCAAACCTTGGGGATTTGGTGCTGTATTTTTTAATTTTCTCTGCTTATTTGTTTTCCTTTCTTTGTAAACAGGGTTAAGCTGTCAACAGTCTAAAACAATTGGTTATAAGATGTTATTTGAAAGTTTCCTAACAACCACAAAAGAAAAAGTACAAGGCAAGAATTAAAACATACTACAAGATAAAATTAAGTTTATATAAAGTAAGATAGGAAGAAGGACATGAAGGAGGAGAGGACCAACATTGTAAAAACCATAAAACAAAAAATGACATAGAGAATTTATACCTATCAGTAACCACACTGAATGTAAATGGATTAATTCTCCAAGCAAAGGTATAGATGAATGAATGGCTTTACAAAAAATGGACCTATCTATAAACTCCCTGCAAGAAATTCACTTCTCTGATAAAGACACAAATAGATAGAAAAGAAAGGATGGAATAGTAATATGAAGCCCAAACACAGGCATCTCAGACCCTCAGACCTTTATTTGTTTTCTAGTCATTGTACCGTATTTTTGTTCAGACCCTACTTACTCATCAAACTCAGCTCAATTCTCTACTGAAAGGAAGAAGTAGTATGTGTTTGTGTTTAATAAAATGTACTCTACCTCCTCCTTCCTCCCTCACCTCAAATCCTTTTATTATGTCTGATTGCTCACAAAATGAAACCTAAAAGGATTATCACATTTCTGAATAATCTAGCATCAGCCTATCTCTCCAGTCTCATTTTGGCCCATCACTTCTCTCCATGCTTGTTTCTTAGAACATGCTGTCTTCAGTTTGGTTCCCTGCAAAAGAGCCTAGGATGGGTGTTCATGATCAAGTCACTTACTGGGGATATGCTTAATAGTGAAAAATATAAGGGAATTATACAGAGTGGGGGAAAATGCTAACCAAAAATAGTCTCAGATGAAGACAACCTTCTGAATAATCCCACAAAAATTCTGGACACATATTGCACCATAGGGTTAGTCCCACCCCAAGGTAATGGGGCCAACCTTTTGTACTTGTCAGTCATATACTATGTTTCCACTCTTAGGCAAAAGAGGAGATACTTCTCATGCAAGGTTGAATCCATTTATTTAAGAGCTGTTCTTCAGGAGCAGTCATGACTTGCTAGCAGTCAACAATTAACAGAATTTCAAATGAGGGTATACCAGACAAATCAAGGGGGTGTGGGCAGTATAAGTGTATATTCCAGAGAACATGTGAAATTTATTGGCTTCTCATATTAAGTTTATTCCACACAATCACAGCTTCTCCAACACTTCCCCAACAATCTGGAATAACGTACAATAGGCAGGTTAGTGGGACAAACTGCAGCCTATGCTGCTGTCCTTCCAAAGTCATTACTGAAACCCCTTAGCTCCCTCCACTGAGTATCCTGCCCCATCTTCCTGGACTAGAACTTTGGCGGATCTAGGACTTCATTCCTGAGGAGTCTGAAGTGCTGGTTATCTTGTTCTAATCAGGTGTGGTTGCTGTATTTGCTCATTTTCTGTTATAATAAGACATAAAAACACCAAGTAATGTTTTAAGGGTGTCAACTAAGTGCTCACTTGGATCTTCGTTTTTGGCCAAGGATAATGATATCCAGAAAAGGGAGCATCTGGGAATTGGTAGCAATTATCACAAAGGCTAGAAAATGAATATTCTAGCATGTAAAGGAAATTGGGGTGAGGTACTTCTCATAAGCACTATTCAGGCTCTACTCTATGTTGCCTCAGAGCCTTTGCACTTTCCATCTTCCTACTTGAAACATTTATCTCCTGTGGTTTCAAAGGCCAGCTCTCCTACACCGTGCATTGAGAATTGGGCATGCTTCCTCGTAAGAAGTGCCCCTTGCTAACCCCTTTCACCTGGAACTTATTGTCATTCTTTTCCATTTCAGGCCTTTGTTTTCCTCTTCCCAATCCTTAGCTAGACTTATAACAATTTACATTGTTTGACAACTTAATTTTTTTCTGTCTTTACTGTCAAAATATATGGTCAGTGAGGGTAAAAATAAACTTTTAATCTCATATCTTTATTACTAGCCTCTAGTATAGAGAATGAAATAGAGAATTGGAGCAATGCAAAACAGATATGCGTTGAGTGCATATTTGAATGCATTGTTGTATACCTTGATGATACTCTAAATTTACCTTTTATACAGACATTATATTAGGAACCTGGGACACTTCGTATTTATTTACCTACTACACTGTCCCAAAATATGATCTGTGACCATTATGATACCTCCCATCCTTATGTCTAGGAGCATGTTACACTGTTGACTACTCAGTTACTTTTTATCTCTCCTCAGTTTGCGACCTCATAAAAAACACATTTGTTTTCAGTAAATCTATCTAACCTCCTCTATACTTTTTTTCCTGAAATAATCTATATATTTCTCATCTTGATACCAGGACACTGTGCATTAGGATTGATCCAAAGCCAAAAGATAGTCTTAACTGTACACTGTGTGACAGATGTATTTGGTGTTCTTTTCCTACTATTATATGTCTGTTCAGGTTTAGAAACACATTTCAGAGGTTTTATCCTATTTATAATTAATCCTTAATTATTAATTTTGAAATCCAATGTTGAATGATGTAAATTACTCACTTTCAAAAATAGTGAATATAAGAAAGATTAGAAAAGTCTCAGAGATAAGATTTCAATTTAGTCTATTAATCCCTTTAATCAGAAGCCTATATAATTCCTTTGGGGAGAAAAAATAACATTTATTATTATTATTATTATTATTGAAGTTTTTGGCCAGGGCTGGGTTTGAACCCACCACCTTTGGCATATGGGGCCAGTGCCCTACTCCTTTACCACCCAGTAACATTTATTTTTAAACATAGACACATGTGTTTGTGTTTTTATGTGTATATATACATATATATACATATATATTATACACACATACATATATGCATATATATGCACTTGTATATGTATGTATACACACATATATACATATATATTCTTATGTATGTATTTGTGTGTATTATGTATTATGAATACTAAAAATAAGATGTCATCTTTTTTACCTGATATATTAAGATGATTGACTAAGAATGGTGGTATTGTTGATATCTAATATCCCATTCCCACCAGTGCTACCCTTTAATAAAGTTTTCACCTCTCTCATAAAAATACAAAAGTCAGCTCAAACTGTTTACTTTCATATCATTAGTGTTATTGATTTTGAATACTCCATATGTCATCTTGTGTACTTTTGAAACTAAGATGTAATTATTGAAAAAAAATGGATCAATAAAAAGAGATTGGGGTGTTTATTAGTTTATCTCACTCTCCCTCAAGCTCAATTTCTCAAAGAAAACAAGTCATTTGCATGTACTTTTCTTGACAAAGAAAATTAACTAGAGTCAGTGTTCTGGGGAAATTCCTGAAATTTACTTTCAATACCCAGTGAGGCATCCCTAACATAACTATGAACTTTGAAGAAAATTTTGGAAAGAGGTACTATCCTATCTCATCTCAAATATGAGTGATTTCATCTTGGAATCTGTTTTAGGAATATCACAAATAGGATACATAACTCCACATTGATAATTGTCTAAACTGGATCATGTTCATTTTTGATCTATTTAAATATAATTCAACTAATCAGTTGTGGTAATTTGTTTAACACTTTAAAATGACCAAGACACCATTCCCCTTGTTAAGCAATACAGTCACATCTCATCTACTCAGCTCCTAAGTAACAAAAGCACTGCTTTCTCTCAGACTCAGAATTGGAGACTTAAGATGTATTTCTTTCAGACATGCATATTCATGAGTTTCCTTTCTTTTACCTTATCTGCTCTGCCTTTATTTTCTTAAATCTCATTTTAGCTTGTGTATAATACTCTGATATTTTGAGTGTACCCTTGGAAAAGACTAATGCATAAATTAGCATAAATCATCCTTTAGATGCAGTTGTATCCTACACCATCTGTCTATCTGAAATCTAAAGTTTTCTTTTTGATTGGTTGGGCAGACTACATGATGTTAGATAATTCTAGTTTTAACCCAAATAAAAACAAATAACTTTAAGGTAAAAAGATAAATAAAATAGAGGGTTTATTTCTTAGAATTTTCTAAATTATTTATCATCACACGTTCATGGAACCTTGAGAATAGACAGAATGTAAGCTCACCTGAGGGTTTCACAAATATTGGTATATTTCCAATTTGTCCATCTAAAACTTTGCATCTTCTCCAATGTCTTAATCATATAGTCTTTTCTTCCTTTCTACTTCTCTTAATGACTTATAACTCTGCAGAAGAGTTACATGGTTTATGTATAACTAGCACTCATGGGACTGGGGACACTGATATTGTTTAATTAAGCAACTAATGCTTGTAAATATGTCTAATAAATACTTATTCTCGTTTACTGTTAATCAATACTGGTAACAATAGTGTTACATTCTTACTGAATACCTTGATGTTTTAGGAACTTTCATATACTTTACTTTTTTATTAATTATTTTTTATTAAATCATAACTTTGTACACTGATGCATTTATGGGGTTCAGGTTACTGCTTCGATATACAATGTGAAATGTTTATATTGAACTAAGTAACACATCCATCACAAATACACTCATTTCTTAATAGTTTGAAATGTACCATTGCATCATGAACATTAGGTGGGGTCCCCACAAATACCCTCTTCCTCCCATATTCCCCCTCCCCTCCCATCTTTCTCCTCTTCCCTTCTACTTTCTGGACTATAGTTGCGTTTTGCCATTTGTATGAGTACCTATGTGGTTATATATTGATTTCATAGTAGTATTGAGTACATTGGATACTTTTTTTTCCATTCTTGAGATACTTTACTAAGAAGAATAAACTCTATCCAGGTAAACATAAAAGATGTGAAGTCTCCATCTTTTTTTATGGCTGCATAACATTTCATAGTATAAATATACCACAATTTGTTAATCCATTCATGGGTCGATGGGCACTTGAGCTGTTCCATGTCTTGGCTATTATGAAGTGGGCTTCAATAAACATTCTGGTGCAAATGTCTTTGATGTAAAATAATTTTTGATCATCTGGGTATATACCTAGTAGAGGAATTGCAGAATTGAACAGTAGGTCTACTTTTAGTTCCTTGAGTGTTCTCCAAACTTCTTTCCAAGAAGGTCGTATTAGATTTCATTCCCACCAGCAGTATAGAAGTGTTCCCTTCTCTCCACATCCATGCCAGCATGTGTAGTTTTGGGAATGTGTGATGTAGGTTAATCTTACTGGAGTTAGATGATATCTCAAAGTGGTTTTTATTTGCATTTCTCTGATGATTAAGGATGATGAGCATTTTTTCAGGTATTTGTACACCATGCGCCTGTCTGCATCACAGAAGTTTCTGTTCAAGTCTCTTGCCCACATAGAAATAGGGTTATTTATCCTTTTCTTATTGATTAGTTTGAGTTCTCTGTAGATTCTAGTTATAAGACCTTAGTCAGATGCTTTACTTACTGGGCCCGTGTCTGTGCAAAAGCTTTTTAGTTTGATTCGCGCCCACTAGTGGATTTTTGGTGTCACTTCAATGGCCTGGGGGGGGGGGGGTGTTTCTCCTCATAAAATATTCTCCCAGGCCAATTTCTCCAAGTGTTTTTCCTGAACTCTCTTCTAGTATTTTTATAGTTTCATGTCTTAAGTTTAAATATTTTATCCAGTGAGAATCGATTTTTGTTAATGGTGAAATGTAGAGATCCAGTTTCAATCTTCTACAGGTCAGCAGCCAGCAGCCAGTTCACCCAGCACCATTTGTTAAATAGGGAGTCTTTCCCCCACTGAATATTTTTGATAGGCTTGTCCAAGATCAAATGGCAATAAGTAGCTGGGTTTATCTCTTATTTCTCTATTCTGTTCCATAAATCTACTACTCTGTTTCTGTGCCAGTACCATGCTGTTTTGGTCACTATAGATTTATAGTATAGCCAGAAGTCTGGTAATGTGATACCTCCTCATTTGTTCTTATTTCTGAGTAATGTATTTGCTATTTGAGTTTTTTTTTTCTGATTCCATATAAAATGAAGTACTATTTTTCCAAGTTCTTTAAAGTATGACAATGGTGCTTTAATAGGGATTGCATTAAATCTGTAGATTGCTTTGGGTACTATGGACAGTTTAGCAATGTTGATTCTACCCAGCCATGAGCAGGGTATGTTTTTCCATTTTGTATCATCTTCAGCTATTTCTTTTCTCAGAGTTTCATAGTTCTCTTTATAGAGATCTGTCATGTCTTTGTTAGGTAAATTCCCATCTTCTTTAGCACTATTGTAAAAGGAATAGAGTCCTTGATTGTTTTTTCAGCTTGACTATTGTTGGTGAATATAAAAGCTACTGACTTATAAGTATTGATTTTGTATCCTGAGATGCTGCTGTATTCCTTGATTACTTCTAAGAGTTTTGAAGTTGAGTCCCTGGGGTTTTCCAGGTATAGGATCATGTCATCAGCGAAGAGTGAGAGTTTGATTTCCTCTGACCCTATTTGAATACACTTGATCGCTTTCTCTTGCCCGATTGTGATAGCTAAGACTTCCATCAGTATGTTAAATAGCAGTGGAGACAGTGGGCATCCTTGCCTCATTCCTGATCTGAGTGGAAATGTTTTCAATTTTACACCATTCAATATGATATTGGCTGTGGGTATGCTGTAAGTGGCCTCTATGAAGCCCATTTAAGAAATGGCCCTTCTATGCGTATTTTCTTAAGAATTCTGATCATGAAAGGATGCTGGATATTACCAAAGGCTTTTTCTGCATCAATTGAGAGAATCATATGGTCTTTGTTTTTTATTCTATTGATATGATGTATTATATTTATAGATTTGCATATGTTGAACCAACCCTGTAACCTTGGAATAAAACCAACATGATCATGGTGTATAATTTTTTTGAAATGTTGTTGAATCTGGTTTGCTAAAATCTTATTGAATATTTTTGAATTAATATTTATTAATGATATTGGTCTATAATTTTCTTTCTTTGTTGGATCCTTTCCTGGTTTGGTTATCAGGGTGATATTTGCTTCTTAGAATGTGTTGGGAAGTATTCCTTCTTTTTCTATGCTTTGGAAAATGTTGTAAAATGTAGGTACTAGTTCCTTTTGAAAGGTTTGATAGAATTCATATGTGAAGACATCTGGTTCTGGACTTTTCTTTTTAGGGAGATTTCATATTGTTGATGCCATTTCAGTGGTTGATATAGGTCTATTCAAGATTCTAATTCTTTTTGGTTGAGTCTAGGAAGGTGCATGCTTCCAGGTATTGGTCCATTTCCTTTAGATTTTCATATTTCTGGGAATCAAGATTTTTATAGTAATCATTGAGGATTTTTTGAATTTCTGAAGTGTTTGTTGTTATTCCTCCTTTATCATTTCTGATAGACAATATTAGAGATTTTACCTTTCTATTTCTGGTTAGGTTGGCTAAAGGTTTATCAATTTTGTTAATCTTTTCAAAAAACAAACTTTTGGTTTCATTGATCTTCTGAATGATTCCTTTGTTTTCAATTTCATTTAATTCTGCTCTAATTTTGGTTACTTATTTTCTTCTGTTGGGTTTGGGATTGGAATGTTCTTCCTTTTCCAGTTGCTTGAGATGATCCATTAAGTTGTTGGCTTGCTTCCAATGCTATAAATTTCCCTCTTAGGACTGCCTTTGCAGTATCTCACAGGTTTTGATAATTTGTGTCTTCATTATCATTTAATCCCCCAAATTTGGTGATTTCCTTCTTAATCTCATCTTTGATCCAGCTATCAATCAATCTAAGATTATTTAGCTTCCATGATTTTGTTTGAGTATGAAGATTCCCATTACTGTTGAGTTCAACTTTCATTCCATGGTGGTCTAAGAAGACACAAGGAATAATTTCTATACTTTTAAATTTGGTGAGGTTAGATTTGTATCCTAGGATATTATCTATTTTGGAGGATGACCCATGGGCTGATGAGAAGAATGTATATTCAATTTTATTAAGGTGAAATGTTCTGTAGAGGTCTGTAAAGTCCATTTGTTATAGTGTCAGATTAAGTCTAATATTTCTTTGTTCATTTCTTATTGGAGGATCTATCCAAAACTGTCAAAGGGGTATTAAAATCTCCAACTATTATAGCGCAGGAAGATAACAAGTTGTTCATATCCATTAGGGTCTGCTTTATGAATTAAGGAGCATTCTGATAGGGTGCATAAATGTTAATTATCAAAATCTCTTCATGTTGGGTGTTTTCCTTGACAAATATGTAGTGACCTTTGTTATTTTTCTTTATGTTTTATGGATTAAAGCCAATTGTATCTGCTACTAAAATAGCAACTCCTGCTTTTTTCTGGTTTCCATTTGCCCTGTATTATACAAGTTTATCCCTTCACCCTGAGTCTAATTTTATCCTTTAAGTTAAGGTGAGATTCTTGTATACAACAGATATCTGGTCTGAGTTTATGTATCAATGTATCAAATCAGCCAGGCTGTGCCTCTTTAGAGGACAATTTAAACCATTCACATTGATAGAATTGATAAGCCTGGTTGGGTTTTAAGTGTCATGATTTTCAGATGTCCGGTGGACAATTTTAATCCTTTCACCTCTATGGAAGTTGGGTTTTGTTCAAAAAATTTCTGGGTGAGTTTACTTTGGAGGTAGAGCATTGCACTGGTTCTTGTGGAGGATGGATCTGAGAATATTCTGGAGAACTGGCTTAGTTATGGAAAATTTCTTCAACATGTCTATGTCATTAAAGTATTTGATTTCTCTCAATCACAAATGAAACTCAGTTTAGCTGGATAGAAGATCCTGGGCTGGAAGTTGTTTTGTTTTAGGAGACTGAAGGTTGATGACCATTTTTTACTGGCTTGAATCTCTTCTGGCTGAGACATCTGCAGTTATTCTGATATTTCGACCTTTGTAGGTGATGCTTTCTTATGTCTGGCTGCTTGCAGAATTTTCTCCTTCATCTTAATGTTCACAACGTTAATCACAATGTGCCTAGGAGATGCTTTGTTTAGATTGAGTCTTGCTGGGGTACTGAAACTACTATCTGAAGTTCTGTATCTCTTACAATGTTTGGGAAATTCTCCTTCAAAATCTCTTGGAGTAGAGCATCCGTACTTTTAGGACCGTACTCTTCTCCTCTGGGAATTCCTATAAGATGAATGTTTGATCTTTTGGAGTGATCCCACAACTCTCTCAAGGAATGATCGGTTTTTGCTCTCCATTTGTCTGCCTTTTTGAGTGTTTGGGAACGTTCAAAAGCTTTGTCCTCAGTCTCAGAAATCCTTTCTTCTGCTTGGTCAACTCTATTACTGAGGGATTCTACTGTATTTTGGAGCTCTTCAACTAATATTTTTGTTTCCTTGAGCTCTGCTATCTCTTTTCTCATGTCCATATCTTTGGTGACTTGGGCTTTGAATTCATTAATTTCTTGAGACAACTTTAAAACTACTCTTTAGAATTCAATTTCTATCTTTTCCATTCTATTACAACCTTACAAAAGCCCCTTTCAAAGTTTTAGCCAGAGACTCTGAGGACCTACTTGGTGAGATAGCACAGGCTAGCTCTGTTTTAATATCAGCCAACCTCTACTCTATCCTAAGAAACCACACTAATAGATTTAAATCTCGACTGTGAAGAGATACAAGCAGCTGGGGTGCCTAGCCCCCACCCTTCAGTTCTTTTCCACTACAGAACTTCGAAGGTCAACCTCAGAATATCTCTGAGTGGACAGCCCCAGACACAGGTTCCAACCCAATTGTCTCTGGCACTGTAAACCCTGACCAACAGAAAGGGATTCAAGGACAATTCAAAGCATATTTGGAGCCAGGGATCCAAAATCCCACCCACCAGACTCAGTCCAAACTATTGTCTGCTTTTCCACTCACAGGCCCAGCTGGAGCCTGGGGCCACACCCCTGCCCACTGGTCCCAGTCCACACACAGCTAGCCTCTGCTTGCCAGACCAGTTGGAGTCAAGGGACTACACCTCCGCCTGCCAGTCCTAGTCCATTGTCTGGCAAGCCTCTGTTTGCAGGCTCTGTTGGAGTCAGGGCACTGGGCTGCCTTCTGGTCTCAGTCCACACACAGCTAGTCTCTGCTTGCCACATCAGTTGGAGTCAGGGGACCATGCCCCACCTGCCAGTCTCAGTCCACTGCCTGGCAAGCCTCTGTTCACAGGCTCTGTTAGAATCAGGGCACCACACTCCACCCGCAGGTCTCAGTCCTCACCTGGTAAGCCTCTGCTCACCAGCTCCCCTGGAGGCAGTGGATTACACCCTAGCCCTCAGGTCTTGGTTCATACCCAGTAAGCCACTGCTCAGGGTTCTGTTGGAATCAGGAGGCCATGCCCTTGTTCTCAAGTCACAGTCCAAACCTAACAAGCCTCTGCTTACAGGCCAGGCAGGGGCTGGGAACCAGCTCTGTCTGCCAAACTCTTTCCACATGGGAAACTACTCTCCCGCTGTGGGTGCCATCAGAGCCAGGGGTTCTACACCCTGTCCCACCACACACAGCCCAAACCAAGGGTCAATACTACCACTGACTGGGCGTAGTCATAATCAGGGGAATGCTCCTCTCCCACCGAGTGTCTCTTTCTTCCTACACCCTCTTTCTTCCTTGTTAGTCACAGATTCTGTCCTAATGGTTGGCGGTACACACTATGCCCAGGTCTCTCAAGACAAGACCAAACACTTTATGCTCTGCAGGGGTCAGAACTTCAGACTGTCATGTGCGGGGGAAAGGGTGGACCGGGAGTTTGGACTTGTGGGGAAAAATATCTATTCAATTTTATGCCTGGCGGGGTGGTATCTAGGTTCATAAGTGGGACCTCCCTGGAGAGAGACCTGGTGATTAGCAGCTCTCTCCAGCAAAGTAAAATGAGAGGTCTTTTGTTCCCTGCTCATTCACAGATAACCTGCTGCAGGCCTCCTGTTTAAGAGAGAGGTCTCCCATCCTCTAGTCAATAGGCTTTGTACCTGTAATTTGTTTTCTCGAATGCTCTTCCTTGGAGTTATAGCTTGTCAAAATTCTTTCTTGGCTCAGTTCCCAATCTTTGGCTTCATAGACTCCGATTCCATCCAGTTTTTCTTCCTCTGCTCAGGAGCCCACTCCCATCTCCCCAGAATTTCCATATACTTTACTTCTGATTTTTATATAATTCAATGAAGATACTATTGCTATTTTTCAGAGAAGGTAACTGAGAATTAAAGAAGAAATATGACTTGTCTAAAGCTGCACAGGTAGGATTCCAGATTAGGTATGTGCGCTCATCTACTAAACATATTATTTGAATAAACTTCAGTGATAAAGAGCTCACTAAATTAGGAAACAGCCAGTTTTTATTCTCTTTTCAGGAGAAAATGTTTTAATTAGAAACCTTCTATATATGAAGGTGAATCTGATCTGCATTTGTTAAGTAATTAATTAGTAATCATAATCTATTATAGTTATTGTCATATTTCCATTGTGGAAATATGCTCACCCACTCATATATATACACACACAAAATAGAGATTATTATTCATTATTATAATGATGTTTCTGGTACTATTTCTTATACAGACCTGGAGTGGCATTGACAGGTTTAGCTGTTAACAACTACATCAAAATATGTAAAAGTGCTTCTATTTTATTTATTTAGTTTGCTAAGAATTGAGATTAACATAAAAATTAACACTTGCTCCAACATCATTTTTAATTTATTTATTTTTATTAAATCATAGCTGTGTACATTAATGCAATAATGGGGTACAGTGTGGCGTTTTCATATACAATTTGAAATATTTTCATCAAACTGGTTAACATAGCCTTTAGCCTTTATGTCAATTTCTAAGTTATTGTGTTAATAAGTTTATATTCTACTTTTAGAAAGATTCACTTGTACCCTTGTAAGATAAACCATAGAGATAATCCTACCAATCACCCTCCCTCCAGCCTTCCCCCCTCCTATTCCCCTCCTCTTTCCCCATATTCTTAGCCTATAATTAGGTTATAGCTTTCATATGAAAATTATAAATTAGTTTCATAATAGGGCTGTGTACATTGGATACTTTATCTTCCATTCTTGTGATACTTTGCTAAGAAGAACATTTTCCAGCTCCATCTATGTAAACATGAAGGAGGTAAAGTCTCCATATTTCTTTATGGCTGCATAGTATTCCATGATATATAGATACCACAATTTATTGATCCATTCGTGGAATGATGGGCACTTGGGCTTTTTCCATGACCTAGCAATTGTGAATTGGGCTGCAATAAACATTCTGATAAAAATATCTTTGTTGTAATGTGATTTTTGGTCTTCTGGATATATACCTAAAAAAGGAATTGCAGGATCGAATGGCAGGTCTATTTTTAGTTCTCTAAGTGTTCTCCAGACATCTTTCCAAAAGGAACACTATTAAAACTCCAATATCATTTTTAGAAAATGACTGTATAAAATGCAGCTCAAATTGCTAAGTGGAATAACACACCCACAAAACCAGAGAGGTTTTGAGTTCTGAGACACATTTCATAAAGGAGCTCAGAAAGTCCCAGGTGAGGCTTGGCACCCTCAGCTCTAAGTAGGATGCCTGCCATATACACAAAGGCTAGTGGGTTCAAGCCTGGCCCAGGGCTGCTAAACAACAATGACAACTGCAACCCAAAACAGCCTGGTGTTATTGTGGGCACCAATAGTCCTAGCTACTTGGGAGGCTGAGGCAAGAGAATCACTTGAGCCCAAGTGTTTGAAGTACCCCTAGTTGTGAGCTGTGATGCCATGGTACTCTACTGAGGGCAATATAGTGAGACTCTGTCTCAAAAAAAAAAAAAAAAAAAAGAAGAAGAAGAAGAAGAAGTCCCAGGTGATAGAGCTTCTAATCATCTATAGCAATGGCCAAGCCCATCACATAAATTTACACTGGCTTTTCTTTCTTCTCTGTGTCATCCTTCATGTTTCATTGCTGTGAAGACACAGATTACTATATTTACTTCTAGAAATTTTTAGGTAATCTAAAGCAAAGGAAGGTAGTCATAACCATCTGGACCAACATGTACTAGTTACACAGAAACTAGTAGGGTAAGAAAAGTTAAGAGTCACTTCAAAAATACACAGTTAAAAGAACAATTGCCCTTAATTTCTTTTAAAATTATTTTTTTAGTATGTATTATTAACACCTACTCTAAGATACCCATATTGCCAGAACCTGCAGGTACAGATAAAAATACTATCTGGTCCCTTATCAAAATAAGTTTGTAGCCTAATGGGAAGATAGATTTTTGTCATATGTAGCATATGTTACTGGGATGCAGTGGATAACAAAAGAATCTTAGTCTGGGAGAGGAATTGACATTTGCACTATTTTGAAACAAGATTAGGATATTCTGGGAAGAGAAGCAGAACTGACTGGAAGCAAGAGGCAGGCAGGCAGAGCATCACAAGTTCATTATGTGACTTGCAAAGGTGTAACTCTTATTTCCTAAAGAGAATAAGGATCTATTTAGGAATTATAGGTACAATAACATTAACAACAGCAATAATAATGACAAGGTTTTACATATTCTGGGGATCACATGGTGAAAAGATGGTAATTGGATAAATCAGAGGGCAGATTAAAACATTCTTGGCAAGAATTGATGCTGTCTAACTAAAGTTGTAGCAGGAAGAATAAAGAGACAGGACACAATGACTATTCTAGGGTCAAGGTTAATATGTTCTATTCCATGAACAGAATGTATTAACCAATTGGTTTGCACTCTTCCTTTGTACCACTTTAAAACCATCTTGGCCACATTTTCCAGCAACTTGCACAGATGCAGCCAGACAGTGTACTTCACCTTGTCCTGTACTACAGACCTCCCACTTCCTGATCTGGGTCTCTTCTGACCTCATGGCAAAGGACACCTGCAAAGTCTGCTGTGTACTCACAGAAGTGTAACTCTACAGTATGGGATGTTACTACTCATAGAGCCATCCATGATCTAGAAGAGAAGATGGATAAATGATTTATCCTTCTGTCCCTGGGGCAGTCAGTTCTGAGACTCATTTAATAAAGCAACTCAGAAAGTCCCTGGTGATAGAGCTTCCAATCACCCATAGCAATAGCCAAGCCCATCACATAAATTTACTCATGTCCTTCATTCCCATTCCCTGTACATCATACCACAAATACAATCTGTATACAAGCTTTTCTTTTAGGTTCTACTATTAGGGAAATATAAGTCAAAATACCATTTGTTGAGGAACATCTAACCTGGAGTGTCCTGTTTACAGTTTCCTGTCTTTCATTCCTTGTTCAGAGAAAATCCTATGAAGACCTTACAATGATACATGTACAATCATAGCAGATGTATCATTTGATATTTCAAAGGGCACAGTCAGAACTGTCACTTAGTAAACTGAATGTAAGATGTATGCTAGTGTGACATAATTGGCTAGGCCGGTCAGATTCTCAATGAAATTTTGTAAGAGAAAAGCGAGAGGAGAAGAAAAATAAAGACCATTAGAAGCCTAAGCAGAAATTAAAGAAGGGAATAAAGCAATCCATTAGGAAAAATTGTGGAGTTGTGAGTTTATAAGCCACAGTCATGAAGAGGAAGAAGCCATGAGTAAACCAATGACACACAGCAGGAAAAAAATATCCAAAGTATTGAAAAATGCCAGATGCCAGAGCATTGGAAGAAGAAAGCATATGACAGAATGAGATACTATAAGAAAGAGAGGTAACAAATTACTCAGTCCCTAACTGATTTCCATTTCTTGTTTTAGTTCTTAATACAAGTATTACTGCAATGGATTCCACTCCTGTTCTAGGTTACCCTCTAACTCTTGTAACTAATAGAACAACACTAAAACTTTCCCCTTGCTGCTTTCATTGGGAAACCTATGGCAAAATCTTTCCACAGTCCAGAACAAGTTGAAGTTCTACCCAGACCTCCCACATACTTCTTACAAAATCTTTCCCTTTAATTTCAGCACATTTTCATTGGTGTCGCTATCAGGAGCACAACCAGACTAAATCATCCAAGACTCATGACATTATGCAGTAACTTGGAAATACCAAGCACTTTAATGTAATTATCTTGTCTAAAACAGTTTAGCAAACACAAAGTCAAGTTCTGATGGTTTAAGCTAATAGGTCTCAGAAGCATTCGCACTGGTTATTTTATTATTTCTCCTTCACATGTGTCTCTCTGTTGTACATCTCATTCAGGGGAGGATTGGGACAGACAGACAGATAGCACTTTTCTTGCTTTAAAAGTTGATGTTAAATCAATACTATTATTCAAATGCACAATTAATGACAGAAGTAATTTCAGTTGTTAAGGACTTGGAGATGTCTAATCATTTTAACTCGAAAACAGGATTAAAACACGAAAATTCATAGTAGAACAAAATAAAATGAAAAGAGAATGTTAAGCTGATACTTTCCATCTGTGGTAATATCAGTAGACTATGGAAAGTGTGTTACCTAAATCAGAGATTGCCAGATTGGTAAAGGACCAAATAGTAAACATTTTGGCCTTGCAAGCTATGTAGTCTCTATGTAACTAATGTAATTAGCAGAGTAGGGAGCATTTTCATGAAGAGAATAGAATATTCAAACCCAAAGGTGATAGAGTTCCTACTCCCTAGGTACATTGCACAGGAATATTGCACACTTCTTGGGTGAAGGACACCCCTACAACTCTGACTTTAACCTTACAAAAGCAATCTACATAACCAAATTGTATGTACTCCCATAATAATCTGAAATTTAAAAAAAAAGTTTATCCAGGCAACAGCGCAGGCACCCATAGTCTCAGCTACTTGGGAGGCTGAAGCAGGAAGATCACTTTCACCCAGGGGTCTGATTGGCTGCAAACTAGGCTGACATCAGAGCGCTCTAGCCAGGGTCATAGAGTAAGACTCTCTCTCTCTCTCTCTATATATATATATATAAAAAAACAAAACATGAACCTCAATAGAGTTCAGTGGCACTAAGTCTTAGGAATGGCCTATGGGGAAGGGGTGAGTGAATAACTTAGTGTGGTTTGTGAGTGTCTACCTGTGGAAGGTAATGAAACGAAGCAGAATTTGGTGGAGGAAGATGTTACACTGCTATACAATTTCAATAAAGACCTTCGACCAGGTGTCCTCAGACTACGGTCCCACGGGCCACATGCAGCCCACATAGGACATTTATCCGGCCCAGTGTGTTTGCTGCAGCTGCCTGTCATCTTAGCAGGTGATTTGTCCCAGGGCCCGCAGTCCGGCCCTCCAAACTTTTAAAAAGTTTGAGGACCCCTGCCTCAAGACAATCCTGTGTAGAACTTTGAAGCTGAAATGCCTTTAAGAAGTGGATCAAAGGGAAAAGTTATTAATGCTTCTACCCTGAAAAATCTTTAGTTAAGGAATGCCCGAGAATGGGAGTGTGTTTTTGAGGCTCTCTTCAATCAAGTTATAAAAGCAGATGTCCCACAATTTCTGGAAAAAACTGTAAGGAGAGTTTACAGGATGTCATGGTTGCCGCAGATCCAGTCTCCCTCTTCTGATACCCATTTATATTCCTCCCGCCCTCAGCTTGTACCTTCACTGGTCTCTCTGGTTTACCATATCCTTGAGAGATCTCAGCCCTTGTTCACCATATCCTGTGTAGGCCTGGATCATTGGATTTGACTAATTATAATCAAAATTGGGCAAGGGAGTATAAAGCATTTAAGTGAATCACTTGTGAGTGCCTAATTCATTTATTCTGCCCCAGTTTTGACAATAACATATATTACAGTAGCCCTGCCTCTTTCTTAAGAGTAGGATTACAATTACTTACCCCTGTAAAGATAGTTGCTCTGATTCTCGAATGTTGCTCTCTTTTCATGAACTCTCAAGTACCAAAGTAGAAGTTGTAGTTTGTATTTCCATAAGACTTGGTGTTTACTCTTGGAAATATTCTCCCTTTGTAAATCAGAATCCATTAATTTCAGAGGCTTCAATTTCTTATTGCAAAGGTAATAAGAATAAATCAAAAATCTTATCTCTGACAAATGGGAGTAACAGTAAACAGGGACATGCCTGGGTTCCTGGTCCTACGCTTTAAAGTATATACCACCTCTTGGAAGATGACTCTCTGTGTATTCTCAAGGTATTATCCCAAAGGTAGTGCCTGCTGTGTGCGTTAAACTGGCGGTTTCATTACTCCACCAGTTTGACAGCTTCTGGGTAGTGTGGTATATTGTGTGACTTGTGGAACTCCTGCAAATATAGTTAAGGACCCATTCATATACTACTTTTGCTGCCAAGTGGCCTGTGAAGTGACAGTAAGTAGAATTCCCATTGGTGGATTAAATACTTTTTATAAGAGAGTGGTGATAGCAGAGGCACCCTTGGAAGACAACACAAACTGATACCTAAAAGTGCAGAAAAAGTCTTTCAAGTTGTTTTGCGCCTTTTCTATGCAGATACTCTTTGGTGGGTGAGAAAATAAGAATTGAAGATCTTCACTCTTTATGTTTTCCCCTTTTAAAATTTTTATCCACATGCTTCTACTCCCAAGTGTTCTTGTCCCTGCCGTCCCAAACATTATTCATATTCCTGTATCTTCTAACCTCAGGCTACTTACTGTTCCAAGCAGTGAACAACACTTAGACTCTAATCACTGCTTAATTGCCCTCCTGCATTTGTTTTTTTCCAAAGCAATCAGGGTTAGCAATCAAGATGAGCAGTTCCACTGTTCTTATCATGACAAGTTCCCTTTTAGTTCTTACCTTCCTAAACAACTAATGCACTTACTTAAGCCATCATAATGCCCCAGTTCAGGGGTGGTGAGAATTTTGCCTATCGTTTTCACCAGGAACAATCTCTGCTCCACTGCAACCAGTAATACATCCCTTATTGCCAGCTGGGTGGTAAGTGACCCACCTGCAAAATCATACCCAAGATTCCACTTTCTCTGAATACTCCTATCACCCATAAACATAGGCATAAACTTTTCTATGGAAGTTTGGTAGCCAGAGAATGTTTAGAAAATACTCTTGGAGTCACTATCTAAAAATTTGGGAGAAAGAATTTAGGATTAGCCAGAGAGAGAAGACAAGCTATGATTCAAGTACACAAGAAGCCTCTAATCTCGATGAAAAGGCTAAGAGTAGGATAACCACTCAGAGTTGTCCCAAGAACTACAAGGAGTCCCGTTTCTTGCACTGTGATGTTGGCCAGTCATCTGGGAGAGCTGCCCTGGAAAGAGTTGGAAATTTCAGTAGAGGTGACTCTCTTTCCTGAGGCAATTCTTAAAAAGTACAAAAAGTTTAAAGCTATATGCTGGCAGTAGCACACTCTGGAACTGGGCAAATTAATCCTTAAATTCTGAAAGGTTAGCCAGGCAGTATATCATGGTATTCATTACTGTGGGATAGAATGTGGGTCTATATTTCAACCAGATTGCAAATATCTCAATTCTAAAGACCGTGTTTCTGATGTTTACCCACATTGAAAACATATTTGGTGATTGTTTGTTATATGAATATTACTGTTAAGCAATTTCAAAGGATAACCAATATATTATTAAGTAATTTGTAATTTATTTCAAAAACATAACCCTATATCTCTGGTGTACACGATTTTAAATATATTAAAAATCCTTTTATGTTATCATTTTTTTTTTTATTTTTTGGCTAGGGGTGGGTTTGAACCTGCCACCTCCAGCATATGGAACTGGCACCCTACCCTTCTGAGCCACAGGTGTTGCCATATGTTATCATTTATTTAAAGAACAAATATGTAATGTCTAGATACTGTGCCAAGTACCATACTAGATGCACTCATATACAAAATGTATGGGTGCAACTCTCACAGAGCTGATGTGGAAAGATTAGACAATTGAACAAATACTGACTTTTCTTCTCCAAAATCTCCTTTAAGTTTTACTTAATACACTCAATGCAGACACAGTTTCTTTCTCTGTTTTTTAGGACTTTTTAGTGGCTATTGTGGGAAAGTGGCAGATAAACATGAATTACAAATATACATTAATAATAAAAAATCAAATGAATTAATATTTATATAGTAATTACAAAAATGCCCAGCATGTAGTAAGTGCTTTACATAAAGCAAATGAGTTATGATAAATAGAAAGGACTTAAATAAGAAATTGATTCTGAGACTCGGTTGAAAGTACCTTCTGCTAACTAGTGGACTGTTGAAGAAATGATCTAGGGAAAATGTTGGCATTTTAGAAAAAACTAATGCTTCTACATTCAAAAAGTGGCTGACTCCAAAATTTCTAGTGTTCTCTTACATAAGTTTCATATTTTCTGATAACAATATTTCTGTTGTTATTCTTTGAAATCTAGCCTACATACCACTCTAAATCTCCAGCACTGGCAGGCGGTTAGTCACATCCTTGGCACTCAATAGGCCTCTGATTAAATAACTATAAAATTTATTAATTTCAAATAAAAGAAAGTGGTTCTTTTTGAAGTATTTGAGAATATCCGATAATCAAACTTGTATTATTCTCTGATTTAAATTTAAAATAAAGCAGAATGGGTACTTTTTGTGTTGTTGATTTTTAAACAGCATGAACTCAGGCCAAAAACAGTCTAAAGAGCTAACCCAAGTGAGTCACCTGCATTTCTTAGTGAAATTATAAATTTTAACATGGAATTACAAAAAGAATAAACCCCAAGATATTAATTAACTTGCTTAAGGTTACACATAGTTAATGCCTTAGATTTTCTGACTTTCTGTATTTAATCATAAAACACTAAAATGAGGATAACAATGGTTTTCTGAGTCATTTTTTTCTTTTTTGATTCTTTAACGTTATGCTATTGTTGACAGATAAGTTTTTCTTGACAATAATGAGATCCTTCAGGAAAAGCATCAGCTCTTGTGTGGCACCTGTGGCTCAAAAGAATGGGGTGCTGGCCCCATATACTGGTGGTGGCAGGTTCAAACCTAGCTCTGGCCAAAAACTGCAAAAAAAAAAAAAAAAAGCATCAGCTCTAATCTTTAGTCATTTATCTTTTTAAAATTCCTTTCTTTGCCAGGTGTGGTTGTTCATGCCTGTAATCCCATCACTTGGGAGGCTAAGGCAGGTATATTGCCTGAGTTCACAAGTTCGAGACCAGCCAGAGCAAGAGTAAGAACCCCCCTTCCCATCCCTAAAAAATAGCCAGGCATTGTGGTAGAGGTCTGTAGTCCCATCTACTGGGGAGGCTTATGCAAAAGAATCGCTAAGCCCAAGAGTCTGAGGTTGCTGTGAGCTGTGACACCATGGCACTCTACTGAGGGAGACAAAGTAAGACTCTGTCTCAAAATAAATAAATAAACAAATAAATGAATAAAAGTAAATTCCTTTCCTTGTCTTCTGTTTTAAAGAATCTACCTTTATTAGAACAGATTGTCAATAAATTCTGAATTCTCTCTTGTAAATCATTAGATCATTATTTCTGTGAAAAAAAAGATATAGCATTTATAAATAGGCTTTTGTTGTTATTTACCATGAGTTAAGAAAGTCATAAGGTAGAAAAAATTCTGAGTCAGAAACATGGTTTTGTAAGTTTGATTCTTCCACTAGTAGTTTTTTTTTTCTTTATCAGAGAATTCAATTACCCAACCTAAGAAGAGGGAAGTGAATGTGTGATCTAGGGGTCCTCTCTCACTTTGTCTTTCTATATGTAATAAATCCATTGCATTTCTCCAGTTTGCTATCTCATCCAAGTGATTAGTTAAAGTCAAATAGGCTATATAATATTAAGTCAAGACAAAGGTGGCAAAGCTTTTCGAAGACTAGCAGGGCATTCAAATATCTCTAAAGGAAAACATACCCAGCATCAAATGCTGAGTGCCAGACACAGTGCCAAATGCACGTAGATGGCAGAAATAACAACTTCATACTTGTTTTGCTACTTCCTTTGAAGAGAAGATGACAGGATGTGACACTGAGTATGTGAAGATGTGACACTAAATTTATCAATGAGCCTGTACTAGTCCATTTTGAACAGCTATAGAGAAAATACATGAAACCTTGGGTAATTTATCAAGAAAAGAGATTTATTTGGCTCATGGTTCTGTAGACTATATAAGAAACAATGCACCAGCATCTATTTCTGGTGAGGGCTTCAGAGAGCTTCCAACCAAAGCAGAAAGTGAAGGGGGAACAGACATGTCACATAGTCAGGGCAGAAGCAAGTGAGGGAGGAGGTGGTGTCATGCTCTTGAAAACAACCATCTCTCCTGTGAACTAATGAAGGAACCATTAGTTACTGAAAGGGTCAAGCCACTCATGGGGGATCCATCTTCATGATGCAAACACCTCCCACCAGACCCCATATTCAAAACTGGGGATTGAATTGACTGGTATAGCATATACCCCCTGCCATTGCAGTGAACAGGTAATTAGAAGAAAACATTACCCTCTGTTTTCTTCCCAAACCTAATAAGCCCCGTGTGTTTTCATATTAGAAGGCTTTCTCCTGGACTTCTTTTATTTTTTTAGTTTTCTCTCCAAATCAAAATAAGTCCCATGTTAGTCAGAACAAGGGCTCTCAATGATGTCCATGTTCTAATCCCTAGAACCTGTGTATTTATTGTAACAATAACAATAAGGACTTTATAGATATAAAGATATAAATATAAATATAGATATAGCAAAAGGGACTTTATAGATATAATTAAGTTAGAGCTTTGGGGATGAGAAGATGATCCTAAATTATTCAGGGGTCCATGAATGTGATCTTATAAGCAAGAGGCAGGAGAGTTAGAGTAGGAAATAAGATGATGGAAGCAGAGATGAGAGAGAGATTTCAATATGCTATACTCCAGGCTTTGGCAATTTAGGGAGGGACTAAGAACTTAGGAGAGCAGTGGCCTCTAGAGACTGAAAAAGGCAGGAAAACAAATTCATCAGCAGAGCTTCAAGAAGGAAAGTAGCCCTACTGACCCCATGTAGACTTCTGACATCTTGAACAGTAAGATAATACATTTATGTTATTTTAAGCCAATAAGTTTATGATAATATGTTCCAGTAGCAATGGGAAACTGATAGAGGTCCCAATCTCCATTTCTAAAGAAAAAAATCTCTGTTCTTAAATTAGTCTAAGAGTGAATAAAAGGCAAAGTTTCAAGCTATCAACGCTCTGTGGGTTATAAGGATTAAATGTATTTAAAATAATACATGGAGAGGCTATACAAAGGAAGATTTGTGTTTTGGTTGCCATGGTGATTATTAAATCTACATCTATGGAATACATTATTTTGAGAAACACAAGACATTTTGAATAAAACAAAATAATGCAATACATTCCTATAGTTTATTATAAATATATACCCCTCTGAAACAAACATTTCAGGTTCAGCTTCAAAAATATTTTTTAATATCCACTATGTCCTGTTACTCTACGAGTGTGGGGTGTGTGTGCATGTATGTATTTGAGAAAGACACAAAGATAGACAGAGTGTATTTCCAATTCTGTATGGAAATAATTATCCCTGAAGTTTTTATAGCAGTACATTCTAGTCATTTATTAATTTATATTATTATTTGTGAATATTTATGGTATGGTTTAAATAGAGTTATTATTAGAAAATATTTAAAATGTTACCTGTCTTTAAGATGTGAGATATGTCATAGTTTTCTCAAACTTTTTGAATCTTTGTCTTTTACCATTATTTGAAAAGCTAAGGCTTTTTAAATTCTTTCTCTGCCTCTTCTTCCATTTATATGAGTGTGTTCCTTAACATTGAGATGCCAGGAATTGATGGGATTAAAAGTAGTGCATTCTCCAAGAAATTTGCATTAACAAAGGTTTCAGAATATTGCATTCTAAACATGAAGCTCTGTTGGTAGAAGTTCTAATGTCTGTACTCTTTGACATTTTTAACTTTGATTTATAATAAATTTTACAGTATACAAAGTGCTATTCCTTCAAGAAGAACACAAGGTTTAGGGTTATCACTTAGTGTTCTGAAACAAACTCAGCCACTTTACAAGCCAGTGAACACTGGCAACCTACTTAGTATTTCTGAGCTTCATTTTCTTATCTAAAGGAAGAGTGGAAATAGTAATACTTACCTTGGTTTACTGTGAAGGCAAAATGAGGTAATATATTTTAAAAAGAATGTCAAGCTCTAAAGTGCCATGCAAGCAACAGTAACAAGTTTTGTTATTGCTATTATTGTAATGGTAATCTATTCATATATAAAAAGTCTCAATATTTAGTGGCGTAAAACAATGAACATGCCTGACCTCATACCTTTTGTAGATTAGGAATCTGTGTGTGGCTTAGTTGAGCCCTCTGGCTCTAGGTATCTTAGAATACTGCATTACAGTATCTGTTCGGGATTTACTGAGGCAAACACAAGTCTAAGTTCATGCATATTATTGTTGGTAGGATTCGGTTCCTCCAGGACCACTAGAATGAGGCCTTAGTCCCCCAGTTTGGTGTAAACCCTGGACAGTTCCTAGGCATGTATACTTTCCACAGGGCTGCTCATGACATGGCAGTAGGTTTCCTCAAAGCAAGTAAGCAAGGAAGCAAAAGAGGGTGACCAAGGAAAGAAGAGAGTCTCTAAGAAATTTATTTTTATAAGTGAGATCTTATCTTTTTATAATTTTATTCATTAGAAGCAATTCGCTAATCCCAATCATAGTGGAAAGCAAGCACAGGGTGTGATTTCTAAGTGAGATTATTAAGAGTACTATTAGAAGTTGCCAACCATAATTGTTCTCGTCTAGTTCTTAAAATTGCCCTTCCCCCAAATTCTGGACATTGTCCAAGGCATTTTCCTTTATAAGGAGGCTTAGATAGTTAGCTGTAGGCAAAAGAGACACTTAAATCCACTTATAAGCCTCCATTTCCCTGTACGTTTGAATGTAAATTTTCCTGATCACTTTGAAGTATGAGAAACATATTATACCTTCTTTTATGGGAAGCTCTTATCTAAAGGCTGGCCCTGGGATAATGGAACATGCCATATTACAAAGTTTTTCAAAACACTTGCTTGCAGAGAAAAAAAAAAAAAAAAACCAGAGTAATGCTCTCTTAACAATGACTGCAGTAGTGGGTACAGCATGCAATCATGCTTTTCAAAACAATTATTTTGAATTTAATAGATTGCCAACTCTTTCTGGTGCTGTGACAAGACTACTGATTTAATGGTGCACCAAGCTGCTACCAACCAGAGGTTAAAACCTGTGGTTAAATGACTCGGGTAAGTGGTATTGAAAGCTATGACCACGTGGATAGTTCTCAGGCTCCAGGACAGGGGAAGAGGAGGGCAGTTTGAGGAAGGGGGTAAAGAGGAAAATAGAACAAAATAGGAAAAGCCAACAGGCAGGTGAGGCTTTCAATAGCACTCAGATACTGCCAATTTTTCTTTTTTCTTTTTTTTTTTTTTTTTTTTTTTTGTCACTCGAAATTTAAATGGAGGTAATTATAAACCTGTTGTTTGTTTTGTTTTGCTTTCAGTCAAAAAGTGAGAATTAAAAGACAGTGGGGATAAAGTGCAGAGAAAGAGCTTTTGACAGCTGAGGGATGGAAAGCCCATTAGCCATAATCATAATAATACAAACCCTGTGGACAATACTGGGGGAGGAAACCTCTCACAGGAGAGGTGCTGGAAAAGACCCAGGCCTGGCAGGCCTTGAGGCCATCACAGGAATGAGATTTCAAAACCCCAGGGAGAAACATTGAAGGCTGCCAACATGGAGAGCTCTGAAAGCTGCACTTTGCGATGACAATGGAAAGCCAGAGAACTGAGGGTGCACTGATTGGCAGTGGGTGGAAAAATGGAGGAATAGGCTGCCTGCCCAGAGGGCCAGAGACCTGGTAGGAGAGGTGTGTGAACGGCAGACAGGGCTCAAAAGAAACCTCAATGCCAGGGAAAAACATATCTAATCAGAAATCAGTTAAAGGAATGAATTGTAGCTTTAAATCCAGGGAATGAAATACAAAAGTAGAAAAGAAAAATAGATTAAAATAGCAAGCACTACATGAACTCTTCTGCATGTTGTATTCATTATTTTAGTAAAAATAGATCTAATGTTTTCCAAATGGAGGGAAAAAGCAGAGTTGTGTTGTTTTTGTTGTAAATTTTATGGAAGTACATAAAAGTGCACAAATTATAATTTAAACTGTTCAATAAATTTTCAGAAACATACTTTTTTGGCCATATTCTAATTTAAATAAAAGACTATTACCTGCCCTCAGAAGGCCCCCCTCATGCCTCTTCCATTTATAATCCATCCCACTGTCCCCAAGGGTAATCACCATACTGATTTCTTATGTCATAGAGTTTGAAATTCATGTAAATGAAGCCTAAAGTATGGTCTTTTATTTGGTCTACTTTGGTCAATGTTGTTTCTGAGATTCATCCATATCGTGCATCAAAAATTTTTCATTCTCATTGCTATAGAATTTCTATGTGTGAACATATCATTAAATAATTATTCATGCCACTTTAGAAGGGTATGTGAGGAGTTCAGAGTTTGGACCTGTTATCCGTATTCTTTTGTGAACATTCTAGTATTGGATTAGAGGGTTTATATCTTTTAGTTTAATGCCTATAGGTACTTTTGCCAGGACTATATTATGCAACTGTTTAGCTGTGGCAGATACTGCCAAATGTTTTCCTAAAGTGGTCATAGCAGTTTATTCCCACCCATCCTGGCCCCATCCATTCTGCTAAAAGCAGTGCATAAGCATTTCTGTTGTTTTATATCATTTCCATCACGTAGTACTTCTTTGTCTTTGGCATTATCTGACAGCTGGAGGATGGGAAATCCACTACCCATAATCTTCATAATTCTAACCCACTGGACAATGCTGGGGCAGAAACCTGAGAATGATCCAGGCCTGGCAAACATAGTAAGTATGTATGGATAATACTTTAAAATATTAAATATAAAGTGTGTTTCTCTTCACCTACCTCCTGAACCCCATGCCTCATCCCTCTTCTCAGGGAGTAAGCCATCTCCCATGACACCCACATGGCAAACTGTGAACAGATAAGATGATGGAGGTAGGGAAGAAGACAGATGCTCATCTGTGCAAGGAAGGATCACATGGATCAAACTGGGGCTCTTAAATTGAGCTGGGTTGATGTCAAGATTGACCTGCTATCCCAGGTACAGAGGCTCATGCCTATAATTCCAGCACTTTGAGAGACTGAGGTGGGAAGACCACTTGACTTGAGGAAAAGAGTTTAAGACCAGCCTAGGCAACACAGCAAGACCAGGGGGTGGGAGTGGGGGGGAAGACTACCTTGCCTCGCCAAAATGGTAACTCTGATGATAGCACTCCTTACTCCCTCTGCTAGGTTCCATGCAGGAATAGTCTTTTATTTAAATTCTAAGTATTAATAAATAGTAGTGCAACATCAGAGTGGAGACAAATTAAAACTCTGTAGGCACTATCCACTGGCCTGAGGAAGATGAGGAGAAAGGTGATGCCCAACACTCACTTGGCACTAGCATGGTCCCACATGAGGATGATATAGGCCCAGCATTATACACTGATTCATATCTGCTACTGGAAGGGGTTGGCCACCTTTGGGGGGTGTAAGGACTTGATCATGTCCTGAGCACTCCCAGACTCCCTCATCTTAATCTTAGAATCCATGTACCACTGAGCCATGAAGCCAACTTCTCAAAGCAGACTCAGAATGTGGGTACCCTTGATCTGGGAGCAGCCCCTGACATGCAGCCCTCCTCACATTCAAATACTTTTTCAGTTTTCATATAATCACAACTCAATTGCAGTTTAAGAGGAAATGATGTATTATCTTTAAAATCAGGAAAGTCAAACATGGTAGATGATATAACAGCAGAATTAGAATAACATCAACAGAACAGCTTTTTTCTGAGTTTATATGTATTTTGAAGTTAAAAAAATAATATTTTCTCCTTTTTCCTTTAAAACATCTTGCTTTTGACTCATATGCTTAATAAATTACTTCACATTTAAAAAGCCACAGGATATGGAACAGGAGTAAACCCCAGCTTTGGTCTAGAAAGTAAAATGATATCTGACAAATTGCCAGACTTCTTTAAACCCCAAATTTCTAATCTGTAAAGCCACACAGATAGTCCTATATTATGTGTGATGCATTTCATAATTATCGCCTTTAGTACTGTTAATTCTTTCTTTTGTGAAACATATCAAAGATTGTTTCCTATCTGGAGGACATGTTTCAGCTCATCTTTTACTTCCTAGTTTTTAACTTCAATTGACCACTGGAATTAGAATTACTATATTATCAATGAAATCACAACTCAAGAAGAGTTAACATTTCAGGTTTACATTTCTCTCATTAAAAGGAAATTTTAAAGCCTTTTTTATCTCACGGCACACTGGAACCTGTGGTTAAATTTCTATGGCATATGTAAATTATGTTCATCCAAAAAAGAGTAAAAAAAAGAATATACTTACTGTGCTTTAAACTTCTGTCAAAAATAATTTAATTAATGATCTTTAAAATTTTTGCAGTATACCTAAGATCCTCTCAGGGTACACCAGTGTGCCACAACAGCCCAGTTGAAAATTATTGGTCTAAGTGTTTTACATTCTTATAAAGAAACATTTCAAGTTTTATATTCAAAACATAAGGATTGTGTTGCTAAAGAGATTTTTAAAAAAAAGTCCTGTAACACTTCTTGATTATTTAAGATTATATTAAAATCTTCATATGACATAGCAATTGTGGTAAAATGTTAGTTAAATTAATGTTAATTAATCTTCATTATACACAAAACAAAATAGCTAGAATTCTCATTCAGCACTTCCCTGTTTGCTTTTCAGATCCATTCAGAGATTCATGTAGGTGTGTTTGTAACTCACCTATGTAGTACATTCATATTTGCTTAATTGTGAAAAATAAATGAGTAGATAATCTACTCAATGAAAACCAGTTTGGTTTCTAAGCCATGAGTCTTATCTGATGCATCAGAAAAATCAGAGGTAACCAAGAAGGAAAAAATATTATCCTTAAGCCAAAGTCAGAGAAGGTATGGATAAAGCAGAACTAGGAATGTTATATATGGTCTATTCTCTTTGGTAGGTCAGAAAGGCATGGAACTTTCTGTCTTTAGGGCTTGCAAGTGAACTTTAATTTAACTGGGAAGCTAATAAAATGCATAAACAAAAATCAAGGCCTAGAATTAATTAAAGTAACTATTAGTTGCTTTGAGGTCTTAAACTAGTCATAACCTAATGGAAAGAATAGGTGTAATTGTTGGAAGAGTCAACTTCAGAGTGATTTACAACTCCAAAACATACTTAAAACAGAAATAAACACAAATAAAGCTAATAACTATTTTTTCCCATACTGTGCTTTTCTCTAGCTTACTTATAAAAATGTGATATGTAATGTATACACATACAAAATATGTGTTAAGAAACTATTTATGTTATTGGTAAGGTTTCCAAGCAACAGTGGGCTATTAGTAGATATGATCTCGCAGAGTTCAAAAGTTACACATAGATTTTCAATTGAGTGAGGAATCAGTGGCCCTAACCCCATATTGTTCAAGGATCAAGTGCATAATGATAGAAAAGATGTCTATGATATATTAATAAATTTATAGACAAAGAGAAAGGGAGAAAAAGAAAGAAATAGAAGAGGAACTATCTTAACCAAAACTATTAAAATATGGAATTAGTTTATCTATCTTTTCTATAGTGCTAACTGGACATGTGTATCTTTTTTAGTAAGAAGAAAAAACTTAAATGATGAAAAGCCCAAGTTATATGATGCTAATAAATATTTAATTTAATTTAAAAATCATCGGTTTACTTTCCTAAATTAGCTAAAGGCCACACAACCGAAGAGTCCACTAATTTATGCTATAGATGCCCCCCAATCATTGTCCATCATTAATGAGGAACTCAGAAATCTATGGGAAAGGTATTAGATTTCACAAGTAAGCTAATAATAATGCAACAATAATAAGGAATATGAAACAACAACATACATTGACCATTGATTGCATCTAAAACATTATACTAAATGCTTTACAAATGACAATGCATTTAGATTTCACAACAGTCCTATCAGGATGGCACAATGATTCATCCTATTTTATAGATGAGGAAGCTAAGATCAATGGGGTTAAGAATCTTGCCCAAGACCTTATACTAAGTGATGGTATCCAGAATAGCCTCGTGCAAATATGCTCTTTAAAATGATGCCATACTTCCTCAGGGGGAAAAAAAAAAAGATAGATTCTGCTTCTGTAACCCAAATAACAAGGCAATGAAGACCACAGATGGCATCCCAGCTGTGACTAATATACAGCTGGGAAAGCAGTGTCACCTGAAACCATTTCACATCCCACAAACAGAAGCAAAGTTTTGCCAATTATCTGGTTAATCCTGTTAATTTCAGTGAAGCAATGAGGCTTCAGAATAAATTTTATTTGGCCTGAAACTTTGATTTGGCTGTCTGCATCAGTTGAAAAAACTGGATAATCATGAAATCTTCACAAGCTCTGTTTAGCCACATTCAACAATGTATTGTTAAATTACTTTTACTTGATCTTGTGTGAAATTTGGGCATTTGTCTTTAATACTATGTATCATATGTTAGTTTGGATCACACGTAGATTGCTCTTTAGCCATTTTGAAAAATTGTATGGTATGTACATGGGTATTTGAACATAGGGTAGAATTAGAACTTCAAGTATCAAGAAACAGGTTAAAAGTTGAAGGAGGTAGAAAGAGGAAAGTCAGAGAGCTGTAAAGAGAGTTGCTTTTCTTGTAATTTAGCACCTTTATTCTCTCAATCTAGAGAGACCTTAAATGATGTGTGTATTTATTTTAAAGACCTCTTAGGGAGAAGCTGTTAACTGTCACCAAATAAATTTCACATGATCATTCTTATACCTATTTATTTCCCATGCCTTCTGCAATAGAAAAGAAAGCTTCATGTTGTCATTCTCTGTACTAGATATTAATTTCTAGATGAGTTTGATTTTTTTTGCAGTTGAATGGTGATAAAATGAAGCTATTTTGAAGCACATTAAATTTGCACATTTGAACACTTTGGTGCCAATGTTCATTTTATTGAAAGGTATCCTATTTTCACCTTCATAAAATTGAATGCTTGCATGTACCATATAATTAAATTTAGCCATACCAAAAATTCAAGTCTATGAATTTATTAACTCTTGACTGCATCATTGCTTAGGAACTTTGATAAAGTTTACTACAATTTCATCAATCTCTTCTGTAGCTCAATTCTGAAGTTTAGGGGATTGCAAAGCTTACTCTCTAATTTCTGTGGCCCCTTTCCTGGCAAAGATGCCCACAATTGGCAAGAAATTCTCTTTTCCTGGAATATAGGGTTGCCCACAATATTGGCTATAATATCTGCCCTCAGGAAGAAAATTAGTCTTGTAAGGGAAGTAGAAATTAGTTGTTGTTCCTCAAGATTGTGACTTATACATTCTGGCTGATCACCAGAAAATAAAAACTTTGCAAATCTTGGAAAGTTTGAAGCTGCTATAGGTGGCATTTGCAATCTGTTCTTTCAGCAGGACTTTATTCAGATCTGTTCTGCAAAACCTAGATGATATAATAAGAAAAAGGACAGAGAAGAATAAATCCACTGGAGTAGAAACTCACAAAGAACATAATGTGGACTTTTTAAAGGATAGATGTGCTTTTCAAGGCAAAAATCCACAGCCTCATGTATTCTGTTTTATATATATATATTTCATCTTTGCTTCATCTCTACTAACTACATGTCTATTCTCTGATCAAAATAGTTGGCAAATATTTTCCCAAAACACACATTTACCCCTCTGGTACCTTCTTTGTTCTGTTTACTCTATTCAAACCACCCATTATCTGCTCACTGGTTAAGTTAAATCCAGAAGGTATCTTTGATGTCATCTCTTCATACATCTTCTCTTCTCTGTGTCAGAGACAATTTTAAATGTACTGTCTACATAAGTTGTCTCCATTTTCTTACATTTCTAACTTCAACCTATTCTTATCTAATTTTTGCCACACCATTCCACTGAATGCTGGCCTGTATGAAGAGAGAAAGGAATGTTTCCCCACTGTTGATGGGACTGCAAATTAGTCCAACTTTTATGGAAAAACTTTTAGACAAAAGTAGAGCTATCATTTTATTTAGCACTCACACTCCTAGGTACTTACCCAAAGGAAGTCATTTTACCAAAATGATACCTGCACTTGCAACACAGTTTATTGCAACACAATTCACAATTGCAAGGGTATGGAATCCCACAACCCAAATGCCCATCAGTTCATGAGTAGATTAACAAAATGTGTTTTATATATATATGAACACTAGCTGGGTATGGGAATACTTACAACCCTGACTCAAGGCATAACAAAATTTAAATATGTAAACAAAATCATTTTTACCCCATAATATTTTGAAATAATAATTAAAATTTAAGAAAAAATACAAGACAGGTAGACCTCATTTTGTTGGCAAGGTCAGAAGGACATTTTAGGCAATGAAAACATGTGAAAACACAGCAGCATGAATATTGTGTGTATAATATAATTGGCCATCATTGGAAATTATGCCATAGGAAAAAAATGCAAAATTAAATAAAAATTCTTATGAACAATTTTTAACTAAATGTATTTCTATATGTGTTTACTCCTAGAATTTTTGTATTTGTTGATGTCAATGTTTCTATTTCTAGTGAGATAAACAATTTATCCAAGCTTTATTTTCTATATAAATAAAAACAATAAATATTTATTTCCATCTTCAAGTCTGAAACTTTGTGGGTTCCCTCAGCAAATAGATATAGACTGATTAGTCGCACTCTTTCCATTCTGGTCATCTAAAAGAAAAGAATTTAGCTACCATTTATCTGACCTCATGCACAAAGTATCAGGGAACATGTTTTTATCATGTGCTAAAATCTTGGTTGAAGAATCAGCAGCACTACATAGCCATAACACAATAAGAAACATTTGTTGCCTGAGATTTAAATAGGAAATAAAAAATAATTGACCAGATAGAAATTCTCTGATGCTAACTCAGGAAATAATCTTTAACAATAGTACAGGGAAGCAAAATAGCCAGATGTTTTCAACTCACCAGGCCAGGAAAGGGAAATGGAATATTCCAAAATCATCGTCATTCTGAAGTCTGTTTCTATCTTATGGGATTCTGTCATCTGAATCTCCAAAGGGTGAAGAGTCATCTTTATGCTGAACACAAAATCTGTTTTAGGGCTCTGGAGTCATAGAGGGCACATGGTTATCTTTGGTATGAAACAAACAGCTGTTATCCATATCTCTGGCAAGGCAACAGCTGATGTTTTCTGACATGGTGTTTAAATATCATGGAATAATGAGTTTGTTCCATGGTGAAAATGAAGCCATGTCAAGGGGGCACTAAAGTGACACTATTGGCCTTGTGGAATCACAGAATCTCAGAATTGTAAAGGTTCTAGGGCTGTTAAGCACAGTATTCATTGGATTCTGGAATCAAATTTAAATATGCAGTTGCAGTTTTGTTGGTTTCAGAGCATTCCAATTGAAGGAGAAAACTAAAATATCACACTGTGTCCATAACAGAAGAACTGGCTTCATAGAGATTTGGGAGGAAAAAAAGTACAAGTCCATAGGGGTATTTAAGCAGCAGAGCAGTGGGTTGCTGAGAGTGAAAAGTAGGCTCAGCTCTTATAGTTTAAAAAAAAAAATCCCTACCATTATTGTTACTTGGCAAGACATATAATTTAATACCTTATAATTAAAATATGTTAATGTTTATATACTATTCAGGAAAAATACTTTTTCAATATTTTCTAGGAATACTATTTTGATCCAAAGGACAGAAGAATACCCTAGTGAGAATGGCCCAGAAATGGAGTAAGCTTTCTGGGAATGTAGTAGCTTGCATACATATCCCTGGTCAGATATGCAACAAAAATAGTATTTCAAATGGAGCTTACTGACAAAAATAGCATTTCAAATGGAGCTTACCATCAGATTCGGAACTTGGAGAAGAAGAGTTGACTTAGATAAATACATTTGTACATTTGGAAAGGTTACTATATTAAAAAAATATGCAATTGTGATTTAGAAAAAACATTAAGAAAGTTTTAAATAGGTGTACTAAACACGAATGTACCCTCTGAGAGCCATTTTTTTTATTATGTTTCAATGTGTTATGAAACTTACCTTTCTATTACCCATAGTATGCCAGTGAAATTCACCAGTTCAAATTCAAGGAGGAATAATGAAGATTTATAATGAGAAATATAAATAATCAATACAGCTATTCAAATATCAGCATAATTATTCACATTATTTATACCTGAACTTTTACATCAAAAGACTCCATAACAGAATTTTACTTTTCACCATTTAGGTGTTCAAGAGGTCTAGAGAGGATAAATGAGTCAGGTCAAAGTGTTGTTATTAGACCATTTAGGCCATTAAGTGCTTATCATTTGTACAAGGCTAAACTGGGAGACTGAAAATGTTTTCTTGAATATAATTCTTTCTTTCCATCCCAACTTTTTTATATGCTCTTAATTTCTCAGTTTCTAGCCTCACTGTTCCATTTTCCAAGCTCCTGGACATACCATAACCCTGCTTAAAATCTTCCAAGTCTTCCTCTAACCTAGAGTCAGAGAATTGGGGGAGGTTGGAAAACTGAGATCTTTACTGATTTTATTTCTGCTCTCATTTCCAACCACATTTATTGTCACCCTCTCACATCTATTTCTGAATATTATCTCAAAAACATTTCCTCATAGCATCTACTAAATCGGGAGTGGTCAATAGTTCTCCATTTGTAATCTGCAATCACTTGTATTGGGAATGAACCCTGGACTCAAATTGAGCAAATCTGATTCTCTCTCAGCAAGTTGAAATTTGAAATTGATATTCAGGATGTTATTATTTGTTATATTATATGTTCATCTTAAAAGGACCTCTAACACTTATGGATATATATGTGTGTGTATATATATATTTTTTTTCCTCCACTTTGAGAACAAGAGAAAGCAATAATCAGTGAAAGAAGAAAAATGAAACAGATAAATAAAGATCAGAAAATAGTGAAAACAATGTGGTGAGAGAGGAAGATGAAATGAGAGAGAGAAGAGCAAAGGAAGAAGGTCAGAGGGATAGTCCTAACCAATCTTCCAGACAATAGGAGGCCTGCTTTTGAGAATGGACCATGGCTCCACAGAATTATTCCTGTCTTTCTCATAAGTTATCACATTTTATCAAACCTTGTTTGAATGAATGAGTTGCTTGAATCCCAAAAATCTCCAAACAAGACAACTCTCTCCAAGCCATTCCCTCCTATAGAATGCCCTTTGTCCTTTGGACTTTTTCCTTCATTCTTTAGACCTTCTTTATGCAGCCCTTGACAACCTCTTTGATCATATTTGCCTCTCTTCTGTGTTTCCATAACATGTTCTTTTGTTATGTTTCTTTACTCTTCAGAATTTATTTCCTGTTAATAGACTATATATGATTAATTTCTCAGGTAATGTTTTATGTATTTGAAAAATATCATGTGCTTTAAGTTTGAGAACAAATAATATATGATTATATACAGTTTGAATTTGTTTTTATATACAAATATACATATTTATGTGTTTGCATATATATATATATATGTGTGTGTTGTGTTTTGTGTATAGATAGCACATAAATATGACTAAATCTTGTTAAGTCATTTACACCTTCCATATCTTATTTTTTATTTAGTTATTACCTATCTGACCTATTGAAGTTTTAGAAAGGTTATATTGGAAAGCAATATGCCTTTTTTCCACAATTGTTTTTCTGGTTTGTTAAAATTATTAAATGTAAGTGAAGTCTGTGATATATCTTCATCATGAACTGAATTTTTATCAAGATATAAAACTCTATCTTCTCCTTTAATGTCTTCTACATTACTGTTTTGTGCCTTATGGTAATATTATTTTTTTATTATATTTTATTTTTCTATTTCCATCCATGGCTCAATTTTTGTAGAGTATTTGCTGTTTTCCAATAATTGGTAATGTCTGGCAATCATACAATCACTGCAGTGAAGGATCTAGCAGTCATTCATCTCTTCCATTTGAAGAGATTGGAATCATGGCTTGGAATCATTAGTTGTCTGGAGCATTATGTTTTCCCTCTGGTTTGGGCATCCACATTCACTACATTAGTCATAAGAAGAGTAAATGGTTTCTGGATATTTGCTCTTCTGAATGTAAGTCCTCTTTTGATAATGCAGAAGATGTCTCATTACCTCCCACTTTTCAATCTCTTAACTATGACTTTAGAGTTCTCCCATCTAACTCCTCATTTGGTACCAGGCTTATCTAGAGAATCTATTTGAAACTATGATTTCTTTACTTCCATCTGTCCCCATCTACTCTTTATACTTCTGGGATTCCCCCCAGATTTCTAGTTGACTGATGATCTTTCTCACCTGACTATACACTAATATCTCCTTCTACATACCTCTATTTTGGTGCCTACCTCACCAATAGTGCCTTTTCATGTCTCTTTCGCAACTTCCTGTGGACATTTTGGAAAAGATTAATTGCATTGTCTCTAATATTTAATACCTATTGCCATGCCTGCTACTGGAATACATAATAAATGTCCTTTGAATAAATGAATGAGTTTCCCTCAAAAAACCTGCAAGCTATTTTCTTTATTCTCATTTAAAAATCAACATTTTCCACAAAGATATTGTATTATTCTTCAACCCTCCTAAAGAAAGTTATACTTATTGTGAAGCAAGTCTTACTAGAATTTACCTTAGGTGATTTCACTTGATGAAAAACATAAAACCTAAAAATGTAGTTTTTATAATGGAATATCTTTCATGACCTTGCCAATCACTTTGTGATTATGTCATTATAATGAACGTAAACAAGTAGGAAAATAGCCATGAAAAACAATAAAAATAACTCTCGCTTCCCTAAAGACCTGAGCAGTTTACCCAATATCCCAGAACTTGCTGCAGATATTTCCCACCATAATACAAAGACCTCAGAGACTAAATAGAACATTAAATAGATTTTGGGAAATCAAAAAAGTCATGAAAGTACATTAGGGCAGAATGAGGGGAGGAAGTGACAAGGGAGATGATGTGTTCAGAGCATCAGCCTCTCTAATCTCAGAAAACAGAGACTCTCCTTGGGGCTGAGCTCATATTGAGTAATCACAGAAATCATGGAGTGAGGATGAGAGAAACTCTAGAGGAAGCAGGGATCTGACAAACTTCCCCGTTAACCTTGACTGCCTGGACACAGAACTGTGCCAGGCTTTGAAGGTGAAAAGGAACCAGCCTGGCAAACAAGCTGAAACCATAAAAATTTAATTAAATCCAGTGGGTGGATATTAAAAGTGGGGAATAATTAGGGCAGCAAGGAAAGGGAAAAAAGAAAGAAACCAGGTGATTAAAGGAAGGCTCAGGAAGGGTAGAGTACCTGCGTAGCATCCCGCTGACAACTACTGAAAATGAATTCGACATTTCTCCTATGTACAGTTTAAAATTTTTGGTTTGTGATGCATTTACATGCATGTTTGTATGTGTTTATGCAGTGGTATCTTCTATTATCTTTCTTTTTCCCCCCTTGGCTACAGCTGGGTAGGAATGAAAAAGTGCCATGATCTAAACTGGATTTTAATGAGGACAGTGCAGTGTCTGCCAAGTCTTTGGGTGTGAAGTTGGCAAACTGGGCCCACTGGTCCTTAAGGGTCCCTTCTCTGGATCAGAAAGCCTCTCTTGAAAACTTGGCAGCCCTTCCAGAGTCTCTTTCCCCTCTGCCAAGCAGATGAAGGCAGCGTCTGGCTCTGCACGCGCAATGCTGAAAGTTGCCTCTACTGTCAAAGGCCCAGGGAAGGAGCACTTCCTTTTCCTGACACAGACAGCTTCAAATCCAACTCTGGGACTCTCAGCTGTTGTCACTTTTCCTGAAAGATAGCAACTTTTTATTCTTCATAAACAGCTAAAATGCCACTTTCTACATTTAGCTTGGTAAAGACCCAAGAAGAAAATTTTTCTTTAAAAAGTCATTCTTATGAAGGGCACTGCTGCTTCCTAGTGTGTCTAGAGACCAAGAGCTTATGTGGGAGAGGATTAGCCAATGAAGGTAATGCTTTAAAAATTAGTCAGACTCTAAACTTACTGCATATGAATAGAAGAAAGGGTTTCAAGTTTTTTTATAAAAATGTTGTGGGGGAAGCAAGAAAGCTTTCTAAGCAGAACAACTCAAATTGATTTATTTTTATGTTTTTACATAGAAAAAAGTGATTACTGCAGGTTATGAGAGAGAGATTTGAGATGTTTACCTCAGAGACAGGAAAATAATATATGAATGATATACCTTCATTCATAGAGACTAAAGAATTAGAAAAGTCTTGGCAATGGGAATTCTCTCAAAGGGATACATATTAAGAAATCTAATCACTAAGACCTACTGGTTGATGTCATGAGAAAGAATAAAATGAGGGCATGAAGATGGCACACAGTTTTCATGCTAGGACATCTAGGTAGATAGTGCTATCAATCACAAGGGCTAAAAATTAAGGATAAAAAATTAGTTTGCTTTTTTGCAATAATGAAAATAAAGTCACAATTTTTAGATATTTTTTGATTATTTATAAATGTGTTTTTTGAAATATATTCAAGTAACTGTGGAACTATCAAAATTAAATACGTATGTGTGTATTTATGTGTTTCCATATTTATTTCTCTATGTAGTACAAATCTCTTGGGCACCCCAAATAGTATGCAAAGTAATAACGATTTCAAAATTTCTCTAGAGGCTTAAAAACTAAATTAAATCCCATCCCATTCAACACTCCTAAAGTAAAAATATTTTACATTGTGGAGGATTCCCCAACTGGTGAAGGGAAGCCTATCTGTGGAAAACTGAAGCAGGTGCTTCTAGTAGGCCTGTAATTCTTAATGTTGACTCTGACTTCTCATGAGTGGTTGATGGCCCAGACCAAGGAAATGAAAATTGTGAGTTTAGGATCCATGTGATCATATTATATTTAATTGGTGAAACAAAATGTAATTTTCAGCCTAGTTTTAGAATGACTACAGAAGGTTGAATCTCAAGCAAATTGAAAAAAAAAAAAAAAAAGACAGGTAGGAGACAAAATTCTAAGGCCAGAATAAAAGAGTATAGAATCACACTCAATACCAAGAGTGAACACTCAGGAAATAAGCAGAGCTTGCACTTGGAGTGCAGTCCTGCAGTGGGAAATGGAAAACACTCCTTAAAATTGATTTGTCCTGAATAGAAGAGCCAGGGCTCA
The DNA here is from genome assembly GCA_963574575.1 of Galagoides demidoff. Lineage (NCBI taxonomy): Eukaryota > Metazoa > Chordata > Mammalia > Primates > Galagidae > Galagoides > Galagoides demidoff. The sequence goes on along the minus strand of CAUYQV010105846.1, from coordinate 5,259 downwards.
TTTACAGGGTGATGGATACCGGGAAATTGGCATCTTAGGGAACATAAGAAGCAAAGCTTGGGAAGACTCCAGAGGTCAAACATCTTGCAGAAAACCTCTCCCATGTATTTCTTATTGGCCTAATTGAATGACCAGCATATTCTAAAGCTAATGCTTATTGTCATAGAAATTTTAAGAGCTGATTGAATTAAGCAAAAGTCCTGAAGCTAAAGGGGATGGATACTTATAGTTTCGTTCTATAAATCTGCATCTGTTCCTGAACATGACCAAAGGTGTTGACATAAACATCTGCTCATGTCACCACCTCTACAAAAAAATAAACTAAAACTGTTCCTGAGTCTTGTGTATAGATTTTTTCTCCTCTTCAGTCTTGTTTTGATACAGTGGCATGGAAGAACTAACTTATTTCAATCCCTACACTTATCCTTCTATGGTGTCATCTTCATATTACAGGTTAAAGTCACTCATTATGGCCAAATGTCTGCAGCTGTTCTAAGTCTTGACCTGAACTTCCTTAGATCTTTGTTGTTGCTGTTGTTGTTGTTGCAGTTTTTGGTCAGGGCCAGGTTTGAACCTGCCACCTCCAGTATATGGGGGGTACCCTACTCCTTGAGCCGCAGGCACTGCCCAACTTCCTTAGATCTTCAGAGAGAGAGGGAGAGAGAGAGAGCTGATTTATACTAGCTCTTTCAAGGAGTGAGCAACATTCTTTGCCACCAATCTCCAGAAATTTCTCAAGATTTAGTATTTTAACTTTATATTAGAATAATAGTGAAAGAAATAGAATTTTGAAATACTCATAACTCCAAACACCATACATTATTCAAGCATTTTTAATTTTGCATACTGCCTTTTAGTTTTGTTCTATGTATAAATATAGCTTTCTTCACTTGGTGGTTATATTCTGAAATTCATTACTAGAACCTTAAGATTTTCATTTAGTTTGTGAATGTACATACACAAGATATATATATATATTTTTTTTAAGTCTACCTTAATATTATTTACAATTGTATGGATTTTTTTTTTGTTCCCCTGAGCTGTTTCTTTATAATAAATTGCCAAAAGGGGGATAACTATGTAAAGCAGTGTTGTTTATAGATATATACATAGATGCTTGTCCACCCTGGTGGGATTACCTCTGGATAACCCCATCATAAACTAAAAATAACACACTCTGGGAGGTGGAGGCAGGTGGATTGTTTGAGTTCAGGAGTTTGAGACCAGCCTGAGCAAGAGTGAGATCCTGTTTCTACTACAAATAGGAAAACTAGTTGGGCATCATGGTGGGCACCTGTAGTCCCCGCTACTTGGGAGGCTGAGGCAAGAAGACCTCTCGAGCCCAAGAGTTTGAAGTGTTGTGAGCTATCATACCATGGCAATCTACTCAGGGTGACATAGTGAGACTCTGTCTCAAAAGAAAAAAAAAAGAAAATAAAGAAAATAACAGTTTTGAAATCACAATGGGTTTATCTAGACATAACCCTACTGTAAGTTGAGGAGAGTACTGAATGCCTATCACTTCTATACTGTAAGACAAATCTTAAGTTGAGGACTGTCTGAATATAAAGATAAATCTATATCTAGATAGATAGATAGCAAATAGTTGATACAAAAGAGTTTCATTACTCTTTTATGAATTTCATTCCAGTCCTATTTGATATCAATTTCACTGCAATACCTTCAGGAAGAAAAGAAAAAGAGAGAAAGAGTGTATGCATGTGGGTATCTTTTCTTTTTCTTTATGTTTGTTTATTTATTTATTTTTTATTGTTGGGGATTCATTGAGGGCATAAGAAACCAGGTACACTGATTGCATTTGTTAGGTAAAGTCCCTCTTACAATTGTGCCTTGCCCCCATAAGGTGTGTCACACACTGAGACTCCACCCCCTCCCTCCTTCCCTCTCTCTGCTCTTCCTTTTCCCCACCCCATCCCTCTCTCCGCCCCCTGCTGTCCCCTTCCTTCATCCCCCACTGTGTCATTAATTGTCCTCATATCAAAATTGAATACATAGGGTTCATGCTTCTCCATTCTTATAATGCTTTACCAAGAATAATGTGTTCCACTTCTATCCAGGTTAATACAAAGGCTGTAAGGTCTCCATTTTTTTTTAATGGCTGAATAGTATTCCATGGTATACATATACCATAGCTTGTTAATCCATTCCTGGGTTGGTGGGCATTTAGGTTGTTTCCATATTTTGGCGATTGTAAATTGAGCTATGATAAACAGTGTCCTTATGATAAAAGGATTTTTTTCCTTCCAGTAATGGGCTTGCAGGATCAAATGGGAGATCTAACTTGAGTTCTTTGAGCTTTCTCCATACTTCCTTCCAAAAAGGTTGTGTTAGTTTGCAGTCCCACCAGCAGTCTCTTTTCTTATTTATTTTGTTACTTAGCTAACCAAGGGAAAATTCAATAAATTATATATGTGTATGCATATATACAGAGAGAGATATATTATTTCAAAATATTAAGGGAGTATTGTTTTGTTTTAGAGACAGAGTCTCACTTTGTCACCATGGGTAGAGTGCCCTGGCGTCACAGATTACAGCAACCCCCAGCTCTTGGGCTTAGATGATTCTCTTGCCTCAGCTTCCCTAGTAGCTGGGACCACAGGCACCCACCACAATGCCTGGCTATTTTTTTTTGTTGTTGTTGTTGTTATTTGGCTGGGGCTGGATTTGAACCTGCCACCCTTGGTATATGGGGCCAGTGCCCTACTCACTGAACCACAGGCACCACATCAATGAATCACTTTTAATACTTAAGTCATGACCGTAGGTATGCCTGTCACCAAGATAGTGTTCGCTGCACCCATTAGGTAGTTTTTACTTCTTCCTTCCTCCCCACTTGATTTCCCATAAGGTTTACTGAGTTTCCTTCCATGCATATGTGTTCATCAGTTAGTTTCAATTTAATAGTGAATACATGTAGTATTTACATTCCCATTCTTTAGATACTTCACTTAGCATGATGGGCTGAAGTTCCTTCTAAATTGTTGTGAAAGGCATTGTTTCATCCATTTTTTATGGCTGAGTAAGTATTCCATGGTATATACCACATTTTGTTAATTTAGACATGAACTGATGGGCACTTGGGTTGATTCCACACCTTTGCAATTGTGAATTGTGTTGCAATAAATATTCAAATACAGGTGTCTTTTTGATGAAAAGACTGTGTTTCCTTTGGGTAAGTACCTAGGAGTGTGAGTACTGGATCAAATGGTAGGTCTAATTTTAGTTCTTTGAGGAATGTCCATAATGTTTTTCCATAAAGGTTGAAGTAATTTGCAGTCCCTTCAACAGTGGGTAAGCATTTCTTTTTCTCTGCATCCAGGCCAGCATCTACTGTTTTTGGTCTTTTTAATAAAAGCCATTCTAACTGTGATTAGGTGGTATCTCATTATTGTTTTAATTTGTATTTCCCTGAAGATTAGTGACATTGAGTATTTTTTTCACTTTATTTGTTGGCCATATGTCCAACTTCCTTTGAAAAACTTCTGCTCATATTCTTGGCCCACTTTTTCATTATTGTATTTTCCTTGTTGATTTTTTTAGTTATTTGCAGATTCTTGTTATTAGCCCTTTATCAGATACATAGGGAATGTTTTCTGTTCTTCTGTAAGTTGTTTATTTGCCTCATTGGTTATTTCCTTAGCTGTGTAAAAGCTTTTTAGTTTATTCAAATCTCCTTTACTTATTTTTGATGTTATTATGATTACCATTGGGATCTCAGTCATACATTTTTTGCTATGACACTGGAGGAGTTTCTCCTACATTTTCCTCTAGAATTCTTATGGTTTCATGCCTTAGATCTAAGTCTTTCATCCATACTAAATTATTTTTTGTGAATGGTTAAAGATATAAATGCCGTTTCATTCTTCTGTATGTTGCTGTTCAATTTTTCCAGAAGCAATTGTTGAATAGAGCTTCCCCCACCCCCAAATTATTGTCAGTTTTGTCAGAGACCAGTTGGCTGTACATAGGTGGTTTCATACCTGCATTCTCTGTTTTTTTCTATTGATCTATGTCTCTATTTTTGTGCCCAAACCAATATTACTATACTTGTAATATAGGTTGAAGTCTCGCAATGTGATGTCTCTAGATTTGTTATTTTTGCTTAAGTGAATGAAGTTCTAAATTGTATTTTATTTATAGTAATGTTTGATAACATAATGTATCAAGAAATATTAGTTGAGCAACTGGTATTTTGTTTGTTCATGTACTATTTATTTTTTCTTTTATTAATTTTCCTTGCACCCAACGTAGTCTTTTAATTCAAATGCCCATGTTTATGAGATGACCAGATAATCTTAAAGGTCACTGCTGATGATAAAAATAATCTGATTATCTCAGTTTTCTTCTTTATTAACTTTGTACCCATTAATTTGGTTTTCTAACCATAAAATTAATAGTCAATTGGTAGCTGTTTTCCATATTAATTTTTAAAAGATTGAGATGAAGTTCTGACAGTTAAGTTTATAAATTCATCCTAGAAAAAGTTCTAAATAATTCATTCATTGTTTAATAAAACTACCCTCACATTTGAAGTACTCCCTTGGGAAGCTATGATGCCAGTGCCTAGCTTACCCTTCAAAGCAATTTTGTAACTCTTTCTTCTAAATGGCCATCAGAGCTGTCTTTGTATTATCCTTTATGTTATCAAATTGGCTTGTTTCAATATTGCCTTAATCTTAATGTAAAAAAAAAGTCACTGGGGCTCGGCGCCTGTGGCTCAATCGGCTAAGGCGCCAGCCACATACACCTAAGGTGGCGGGTTCGAATCCCCAGCCCGGGCCCGCCAAACAACAATGACGGCTGCAACCAAAAAATGGCCGGGTGTTGTGGCGGGTGCCTGTGGTCCCAGCTACTTGGGAGGCAGAGGCAAGAGACTCGCTTGAGCCCAGGAATTGGAGGTTGCTATGAGCTGTGATGCTATGGCACTCTACCCAGGGGGATAGCTTGAGGCTCTGTCTCAAAAAAAAAAAAAAATTTACTTTGTATTCATCTTCCTTCTCTATTTGAAGAAAATTGTCTACTGTTGAAGTCATTCCTGCCTGCTAGAACTATTCTAACGTTTAAAGATAGATAGATAATAGATAGATAGATATTCACTGATAGAGTAGCTAAACCAACAGAGGTTAATGTTTAGTCCAATGTTAACACGGCCTCATTCTTGGAAAAAACAGACTTTAAAGGAACAATTTTTATAGAAATGATCTCATGTTATCTTTATAAGAGCACAGAAAGTTATGC